>AWOL01S0112722.1:0-12309 GCA_000715115.1 Nicotiana otophora
AAAAGCAAAAGATAAGACTAAGCGGGCAATGGACATGTAAAAGTGTTCATTAGACATTGTTATCTTAGCAAGAGAGTGAACCAAAAAAGAATCAAGCCAATAATAAGGAGATGGCGCTTACTGAGTATAAAAAAAGAATATATCTGTACTATTTTTTACAACATCCATGAAAAGCATTGAGAGAAGAAAAGTGAAAGCAATTAGCCTGTAAGAAAGCAGCCAAACAGGACTGATTGCTTTATGACATGTACTCCAAGCTTCGTCTTTGTACAAGAACCCAACCGGCCTTTTCTTCTTCTTATTATCTCTTTCCTGGTATCTCCATTTTGGCGAACCTTCAAACTTCCATATTAAGAGTGCTGAAATACCTACAGCTACAAGGAGCCCCGATCCCAAGACTGAGAACCTCCACGTCAACCAATAACTTGGAGTGGCTGTATGTCGTATCATAACTGGCCGCCAAGTATGTTATATGAAGATCCTGTTAAGAACCTCATCATAACTATTAATCATTCAAAGCTTGACTTTATATTTCTTTAGTAAGAAATGTGGAACAACCAATAACTATAGCTAGAATTCAAGAAATTCAGACACTATACGTCTTATCTCAAATTGAAGATAACTTTTTGGCGGAATACATGGCCTGCAGCACGAGAAGCAAGTATTGATCACCAACCAATTTAAAGAACTTTCTTTACGAAACAAGGAGCCAAAAGAGTCTGTGGTTTAGTAAAGGTAAAAATTTACCAAAAGTTTGTCTCAACTTAGGAATGACGTTGGTAATAGCTCACTATGATATCCATCAACGGTGGAGCCAAAACTACTAATAAGGGGATTCAAGAAAATGCAAGAACGCCAAACATAGGATTTGAAGGTGCGACCTAAAGCAATTTTTAAATTATCTTTGCCTATTTTGCACAGTATAATTTTCTGACTAAAGGGATTCAATTGAACCTCCTTCATTACATGTAACTACGCCGCTTATATCCATAATTTGATAATGTACTGAGCTAAAAAGAAAACAGGACTACTTCAGAAACACTCAACAAAGCAAGGATGAAAGTTCCTTAACATTGATTGTAGGCCAGTATTGCTATATTATCATTAAAAAGGACGTTAATACTGTTGTCGTTTGGTATGAGGTATAAGAAGGTATAGTGCTGGTATAAAAATTTAATACCACCTTAATACTTTGTTTGGTTAGCAAACCTGGTATAAGTTATCCCCGGATTAAAATTAGTACCGGGATAACTTATACCTTGTAGAGGGTGGAGTAATTAGTGCCTGGATAACTTATACCTTCTTCTTAGAAATTATGCAATTGTCATTTTTAATACAACATACCAAACAGTGGATAAAAAACAATATCAGGATAAGTAATCCTAACATAACTAATCCTAGCATAACTCATCCCGGCATAAGCGGTATTCAAACCAAACCACCCCAAGAAAATAATATTAAGATCCGGAAAAAGATAAGCATGGCACAGTACACCGTCCGCCCTTATCCCTATAGCAGTCTTTACATTTTGGAACGCTCCGAAATATTTGACACTGTTCTATTTTATACAACTTTCCAAGAAGAAAAAAATTCAAATTTCATGAAACTATTTTCAACCTTTAAGCTCTAATATGGTGTTACTATATAAAATTAACTTTTCAATCAATGCTTAAACAATCTCTTCTATATCACTAAAATAAATATTTTAAATGTTGTGTCAAAATCTGAGAATATGTTCTTGGCTCTTAAAAACACATTTTCCTGTCTGTAGGTAATACGTATGCACAAAAACACAGACAACACATACAATTTACACATTATCCAAAGAAAATAGAACATACCCAGAAAAAGTTCTTGAAGAATCAACAAAAAGGTCTCGTTTTTCTTTCAAATATTGGTCAGCAAAGAAGATTGATAGTATTAGTTTCAATAGCAAATTATTAGAAAATGGGAAAGAGTAAATACAAGAATTAAACTGGATATTTATAAACTGTGACTAATTTAGATAATTGATATAAGAGTACCTTATGGGCCTGAAGATGGGGAAAAATGATATTGAATAAATGATAGGGACTTTTCTCCATCTTGCTTCCCTCTTTGTTACACGACCAAACCATTCTAAGTTGTTTTCTGTGTTGTTCTACACAAGTGAAGGACCTTGTTTTTCTCTCAACCATCCAACTATAATTCTAGTAAGTCTTATGTGTTTGACGTATTTGACTTGGCACTAGATAACAAAGAAATGAAACTTTTGACTAAATGTGCATATATTATCAAACGCACTCCTATTACTACTCTACTAATTTTGTACCAAATGAAATAATATTGTAATAGACCAATGTTGACACTGTATACGGGTAAAAATCGAGCTCATGATACACTCCGGCTTCCAACACGGTGAAACGAGCTCGAGATATGATTGCGAAGGATCGGAATCGAAGCAAGGGTCTCATCGAGTCAGAGTCCGAGGGCCGATTGTCTGCCCTCGAGAATATCGGGGTCATGATTCGAGATCAATCCAAATACTGAGGGACTTCGGAAAACATTTGTCGGGCAATCAAGCACGATCAACAGAAGGCCGTAATATCCGCGATCGGCCGGATATCATGGCGTGGATCTCGGCACGTATCGATGTAGAACCAACAATCACTTAATTTTTTTTTTTTACCTTTTATAGAGTTATACTTAGAGTAGGACCCCTACTATATAAAAGACAGTCTAATAATTCATTAAACACATTGTAACACGTATTCCAAGGCAATATACTATTATTCTAAGCCTTTTCTTTCATTCATCAATATTGCCCACTGTGAGCCCTGATCGAGGGTGAATATTTTAATAAAACTGGAATTATCTTTCTCGCGTGGTTTGAATTTACTATATTTCTATTTGTTCATTCTACTCGATTTATCGTTTTGTATCAAATTAATCCGTGTATCCTTAAAAATCACTTACAAATTTAATTGTTATCCGATTTTGCGGGTAAACAGTTTGGCGCCCACCGTGGGGCTAAAGATAATAGTGGCAATTTGATACAAATTTTCATAACACACCCTACTTTACACTTGTTCTTTGAAGTGTCTTTGATTTCAGGTCAATGTTTAAAATGTCGAACTCTCAATCTGTCCCTCTAAACACGAATGCTGAGTCTAGCCACCATGGCGAGAACAACAACACGGTGCCCGGTAATGAGGTGCCCTTTGCCAATCCCAACGAAATTTCGGCCGTGGACCCGATCGACGCCAGCTCACATATGGCCATCAACACGAACTTGTCTACCGATCCTGAGAACAGGGTCCACAGGGGAGTCCGATCGATAGCCCAAAATACTCATGACGGTGAAGGAGATGGGATCAACTTACATGCGATCTTCGAAATGATGCAGGCTCAGCAGGCAGTGATAGACCAACTACAGAACCAAAGTCGCGCTCCCAATAGGGTTGTGCCCGAATCATCCCGGAAAAATACTCGCAGAAATGAACCAGCCACAGATAGGCCAAATGAAGCTGAACCCGGGACCAACCCTGAGATAATAAAGATGATCGAGGAATTAAAAACATGGGTAGAAATGGGAGAAAAGAAAATCTAAGCCAACGACAAGAAGATGGAGACCTACAACTCTAGGGTCGGCCAAATCCCCGGAGCACCACCGATATTAAAGGGCCTAGACTCCAAAAAGTTTGTTCAGAAACCTTTTCCTCAGAGCGCAACATCATAGCCGATCCCAAAAAAGTTTCGCATGCCTGAAATTCCTAAGTATAACGGAACAACTGACCCAAATAAATATGTGACCTCGTACATGTGCGCCATCAATGGGAACGACTTAGAAGATGATGAGATCGAATCTGTCTTACTGAAAAAGTTCGGAGAGACCATGTCGAAAGGATCTATGATATGGTATCACAATTTACCCTCCAATTCTATTGACTCATTTGCTATGCTTGCAGATGCTTTTTGTAAAAGCGCACGCCAGAGCCATCAAGGTCGAGACCAGGAAGTCAGACCTCTTCAAAGTAAAGCAAAAAGATAACAAGATGCTTAGGGAGTTCGTGTCAAGGTTTCAAATGGAACGAATGGACCTTCCGCTGGTGGCAGACGATTGGGTCGTTCAGGCCTTCATCCAAGGACTCAATACTTGAAGCTCGTTGGCTCCGCAACAGTTGAAGAAAATCTGGTAGAATATCCGACTGTAACTTGGGCTGATATGCATAACCGATATCAATCAAAAATTAGGGTCGAAGATGATCAGCTTGGGGGCCCTTCTAGGTCTGTTTATCCCATCCGAGCTAGTGACAGATCCAAAAGAGACATTGACCGAGAACCAAGGTTAAGTAAGTATCGGTAACAACCGTATAACGGTGACTGTAGGGGTAATGGGTCTGGATGAAACCCTGTGAGAAATGAAAGAAGAAGCGATCAGAATCAAAATAACCTGGGACTCATGAGCAAAAACGATTTCGATAGGCCCATCGGGCCTAAGGAAGCGCCGAGGTTATCGGAGTACAACTTCAACGTCGATGTTGTTGCTATCATATCCGCCATTGGATGCATCAAAGACACTAAGTGGCCTCGACCTCTACAGTCCGATCTAGCCCAAAGGGATCCCAACTTAATATGTAAATATCATGGCACACATGACCATAGAATACAAGATTGCCGACAGTTGAGAGAGGAAGTGGCCCGGTTATTCAATAATGAACATCTCTGGGAGATCTTGAGCAATCGAGCCAAATATCATTTCATGAATAGAGATTCTAGCAAGCAAATCGAGTAGGAGGAACCTTATCACGTTATTAACATGATTATCGGTGGGGTCGACGTTCCCCAGGGGCCGATGTTATAACGCACTAAAGTATCCATCACGAGGGAAAAACGAACTCGAGATTACATACTAGAAGGAACCTTGTCCTTCAATGATGAGGACACTAAAGGCATCGTGCAGCCCCACAACGATGCACTGGTAATATCTGTACTCATAAATAAGTATCGACTTAAGTGTGTGTTAATTGATCCAGGCAGCTCAGCCAATATCATTAGATCGAAGGCCGTGGAACAACTAGGTCTACAAGACCAAATCGTGCCTGTAGTCAGGGTTCTAAACGGATTCAACATGGCATATGAGACTACTAAAGGGGAGATAACATTGCAAGTGAACACCGTCCGAACCATTTAGGAAATAACATTCTGCGTGATCAAAGGAGACATGAGGTACAATGCTCTGTTCGGGAGACCATGGATTCACAACATGAGGGCAGTACCCTCGACGCTGCACTAGGTGCTGAAATTCCCGAGCCAAGAGGAATTAAAATAGTTTACGGAGAATAACCAGCCGCAAAGGAGGTGTTCGCGGTCGACGAGGTGATCCCGGTATCCACACTTTCGATACCGAAGGGTCTGAGTCAGGTGCCCAAAGACAAAACTAAATAGAAATTACCGATACCAACTTCTATGGAATCGGAGAAGTAGGGCATGGATGAGGAAGTTGACTACGGAGTTCCCAGGTCTTTCATAGTCCTCGATGATTCCGTCGCCACCAAATCAACAGTCAAAGAACTGGAGCAAGTCATATTGATCGAACACCTGCCCGATCGTAAGGTACACCGGGGCAGGAGGTTAAGTCCCGAGCACAGGAAAAAACTCATTCAATTCCTTATAGCTAACATAAATTATTTTGCTTGGTCCCATCCCAATATGACAGGGATTCCGCCAGAGATAACTACTCACAAGCTAAGCCTGGATCCGAAGTTCCATCCGGTCAAGCAGAAAAGGGGACCTCAGTCCGAAGTCAAGCATGCATTCATCAAGGACGAGGTATCCAAACTCCTAAAAATAGGGTCCATCCGGGAGGTTAATTACCGGGATTGGTTAGCAAACATAGTAGTAGTCCCTAAAAAGGGGAATAAATTAAGAATGTGTGTAGACTATAAAGACTTGAACAAGGCATGCCCCAAGGACTCTTTCCCTCTGCCAAACATCGATTGCATGATCCATGCAATGGACGACCACGATATCCTCAGATTTCTCGACGCCTACTCCGGGAACAACCAAATTTGGATGGACCCGGACGACCAGGAAAAAACATACTTCATCACCAAATACGGTACCTACTACTATAACGTAATGCCATTCAGACTAAAAAACGTCGGTGCCACTTACCAACGCCTAGTAAATTGGATGTTCGAAGAGCAAATAGTAAAATCAATGGAGGTTTACATTTACGATATGTTGGTTAAGTCCATGCGAGTAGAGGACCATTTGAAACATTTGCAGGAAACCTTCAACATATTGAAAAAATACAATATGAAGCTGAACCCGGAGAAATACTCATTCGAAGTCGGGTCCGGGAAATTCCTTGGATTCATGGTGTCCAACCGGGGAATCGAGATTAATCCCGATAAGATCAAGGGCATCGATGAAATCACCATTGTGGATAATGTCAAGGTCGTTCGAAGGTTAACTGGACGCATAGTTGTTTTGGGTCGATTCATCTCGAGGTCCTCCGACAAGAGCCATCGGTTCTTTTCATTGTGGAAGAAGAAGAATAACTTCTCATGGACCCCGGAGTGCCAACTAGCCCTGGAGGAACTCAAACGGTACCTCTCAAGCCCACCTTTGCTTCATACACCGAAGGGAGATGGACAATTATACATGTACTTAACGGTATCCGAGGTAGCAGTAAGTGGAGTCCTAGTTGGGGAAGATGAAGGTACGCAATTTCCTATCTATTATGTTAGAAGAACTCTAGGCAAGGCCTAAACTAGGTATCCTCACCTAGAAAAATTGGCGCTCGCTTTGCTAAGCGCCTCTAGAAAGCTAAAACCATATTTCCAATGCCATCACGTATGTGTTGTGACTACTTACCCCTTAAGAAACGTAATGCATAAGCCCGAGCTCTCGGGACGATTGGCTAAATGGGCCATGGAGATCAGCGGTTACGACATCGAATATCGACCCCGAACCGCCATCAAACCTCAAATTTTGGCGGACTCCGTGACCGACTTCACGCAGACCCTAATTCCTGAGGTCAAGAAGGAGTTATTTTTGAACTCGGAGACTTCTTCCGAAATCTGGACCTTCTTTACGGATGGTGCCTCGAATGCAAAAGAGTCCGAAATTGGCATCGTGTTGAAATCACTGACGGGTAATGCAATTAGGCAATCTATTAGAACTGTAAAATTGACTAATAACGAGGCCGAGTATGAGGCCATGATTGCAGGTCTTGAATTGGCTAAAAGCCTGGGGGCCGAGGTGGTCGAAGCTAAGTGCGATTTCCTCCTTATGGTGAAACAAGTCAATGGAACGTTCAAAGTCAAAGAGGAACGAATGCAAAGATACTTGGATAAACTATATGTACCGTTACATCGGTTCAGGGAATGGACTTTACAACATGTACCTCGGGATCAAAACAGCAAGGACGATGCTCTTGCTAATATGGGATCATCGATCGATGATGATGAATTCAACTCGGGAACGGTCGTACAACTCATGAAATAGGTAGTGGAGGAAGGCCATACCAAGATAAATTTGACAAGAATAACCTGGGACTGGAGAAACAAATATATAGATTACCTGAAACCGAAAAACTTCCCCCTGATCCTAAAGAATCGAGAGTTCTACGTACTAAGGCGGCCCGGTTCATCTTGTTCGAAGACGGTACCCTATTCAGAAGAGCATTCGATGGCCCACTCGCCATATGTCTGGGCCCAGGAGACAGTGAGTATGTTTTAAGTGAAGTCCACGAGGGCACATGCGGGAACCATTCAGGCGCCGAGTCATTGGTTTGGAAGATAATTAGAGCTGGCTACTACTGGATCGACATGGAAAAAGATGCAAATGAGTTCGTACAAAAATGCGACAAATGTCAGAGGCATGCTCCGATGATCCATCAGCTCAGGGAACCGCTACATTCGGTCTTGTCACCCTGTCCGTTCATGAAATGGGGAATGGACATTGTTGGTCCCTTACCTTGGGCACCCGGTAAGCTCAATTTATCTTATTTATGACTGATTAGTTTTCTAAGTGGGTGGAAGCCTAGGCATTTGAGAAAGTCAGGGAGAAGGAGGTTATTGATTTCATTTGGGACCACATAGTATGCCGATTCGGAATGCCGGCCGAGATCATGTGCGACAATGGGAAACAGTTCATCGGCATCAAGGTGAGCAAGTTTTTCGAGGACCATAAGATCAAAAGGATCCTATCAACACCCTATCACCCTAGTGGAAATGGGCAGGTAAAGTACAAAAACAAAACCATACTCCAAAACCTCAAAAGGAGGTTGACCAACGCCAAAGGGAAATGGAAGGAAATCTTACCCGAAGTCCTATGGGCATATCGTACGACCTCAAAATCCAGTACCGGAGCCACCCTATTCTCGTTTATCTACGGTGCCGAAGCTCTTATATCGGTCGAAGTAGGAGAACTGAGTCTTAGGTTCCAATACGCGACCAAAGAGTCAAACAACAAGGCCATGAATATGAACCTGGAACTGTTAGATGAAATGAACAAAATAGGGTTTCAATGAACAAAAGAGGGATTATTTATAGTAGTTCTGCGTCGTTTTGCCTCCAGGGACATCCGACCGGTGTCTGACGCATATTTAATGCCATTATGACTTGAATGACGAGATGTTTTGGGCTTTTTATCGTTTATGGCATGGTGTATTGAAGAAGGAGTCAGGATGCTCATGTCGTTTCTCGACAGCTTGCTTTCTGAGAAACAAGGGGACTATCTATATACGGGTAAAAATCGAGCTCATGATACACTCCGGCCTCCAACAGAGTACAATGAGCTCGAGATATGATTGCGAATGATTGGAATCGAAGCAAGGGTCTCATCGAGTCAGAGTCCGGGGGCCGATTGTCTGCCCTCGAGAATATAGGGATCATGATTCAAGATCGATCCAAATACTGAGAGACTTCGGAAAACATTGTCGGGCAATCAAGCGCGACCAATAGAAGGTCGTAATATCCACGACCAGTCGGATATCGTAGCGTGGATCTCAACATGTATCTATGTAGAACTAACAATCAGTTAAACAGAAGATTTTTACTTTTTATAGAGTTGTACTTAGAGTAGGATTCCCCTACTATATAAGGGGGGGTCTAATAATTCATTAAACATATTATAACACGTATTCCAAGGCAATATACTATTATTTTTACTGTTATTCTAAACTTTTTCTTTCATTCATCAATATTGCCTACCGTGAGCCCGGATCGATGGTGAAAATTTTAATAAATCTTGAATCATCTTCCTCGCGCGATTTGAATTTAGTGTATTTCTATTTGTTCATTCTAACCCAATTTATTTTTTTGTATCAAATTAATCCGCGTATGCTTAAGGCCACTTACAAATTTAATTGTTATCTGATTTTGAGGGTATACAGACAAGTTTAAGCACATATTTAATACCACAATATACGTACATCTTATACTAATAAATATTGTCGTAATTTAATTTCAACATCCCTTATAATAATAAACTATTCTAGATCTGAAATAAAATAATAAGGAAAAGAATAATATTGCAAGGAAAAGAGAGAGGTAATTCTTATTGATTTTGGGATGATTTATAATGGGGTAAAGCCCGTCTATTTATAGGAGGGAAAATGACTTAGCCACAAAGTAATAAACTCTCTAAAAGATAGACATTCACTCTAAGTACAATTCTATTCATAACACTCCACCTTGAATGTCTACTCAATAGGTAATGTGCCTCCTTAAAACCCTAACTAAAATAAAACCAGTAGAAAAAAAATTCTAGTAAAGGAAAAAGAGTACACATGTTTAATAATACACCTTTTGGTTGTCTTGTTAAAAACCTTGCAAGGAAAACCCAGCGGGACAAAATCTTGTAAGGGAAAAAGAGTGCAATGCGTATTAACTCCCCTTGATGAGAGCATCAATTCACATTCTTGAGCTTTTGCATCCCAATCTTGTACACCATCTTCTTGAAGGTTGACGTCGGTAGAGATTTGGTGAACAAATCAGCCATATTATCACTTGAACGAATCTGTTGCACATTGAGGACCAAGTAGCTCTTCATTCTTTTTGTGAGGTCGGAACAGATCCTTATTCACATCAATTGATTGAACCACCATCAGATTACTTAATGGATGTGCTCCATCCATATAAAACTCTTTAAATACTTTTTCTGTGTAGGCAGATTGGTGAACAAAAATTCTGTTTGCCAAATGTTCAATTTGCAAACCGAGACATAATTTTGTCTTTCCGAGATCTTTCATCTCGAATTCCTTCTTTAAATAATAATTGCTTTTTGAAGTTCTATAGGAGATCCAATAAGATTTATGTCATCAACATATACAACAAGTACAACAAATTTCGATGTTGTTTTCTTTATAAAAACACGTGAACAAATGCCATCATTTATATAACCTTCCTTTAATAAATACCCACTAAGGCGGTTATACCATATTATTCCTGATTACTTTAGACCATACAAAGACCTTTGCAATTTGATTGAAAATATTTCCCGGGGCTTTGAATTATGTGCGTCAGGCATTTTAAATCCCTCAAGAATTTTCATGTATATCTCATTATCAAGTAAGTCATAAAGGTAGGCTGTAACCACATCTATTAAATTCATTTCAAGCTTTTCATGGACAGCAAAACTAATGAGATAACGGAATGTTATAGCATCCATAACAGGAGAATACGTCTCTTTATAATCGACACCAGGCCTTTGTGAAAATCCTTGTGCAACAAGGTGTGCCTTATATATTTGTATCTTATTTTTTCTCATTCTGTTTTAGTACAAAGACCCATTTATAGCTAACAGGCTTAACACCATTAGGTGTTTGGACTACAGGCCCAAAAACTCACGTTTCGCAAGTGAATCCAACTCAGATTGGATTGCTTCTTGCCATTTTGGCCAATCACGTCTTTGTCGACATTCTCCAACAGATTGAAGTTCAAGATCCTCACTAGCTTGCATAATGCTAGATGCAACATTATATGCAAAGACATAATCTACCACTAATGTCATCTTGATCATTTGTTTTCATTTTTCTAGGATTTCGATCCTTAGAACCTAATGGTCTGCCACGCTCTAGGCGTGCTTTTGATTCATTACCTATGATACTAGAAGATTGTCCAACAGGGACATCAATACAGATTGGAACATTCTCAGCATGGATATGTGATTTTGTTATCCTTTTAAGATATATAAATGCGTCTGGTATTTGATTTGCTATTTTCTGCAAATGAATAATCTTTTGCACCTCTTTTTCACAAATAGAGGCACGTGGATCAAGATGATACAATGATGGATTTTTTCACAAAATTTCCCCTTTAGTTTCATCATTTTCTCCCCCTAATTTTTGGAAAAGTGTCTCATCGAATCGACAGTTTGGAAATGGAGTAGTGGACAAATCCCCCGTTAATGTTTCGAGGGAGCGAATAATGGAGGGAGATTCAAACCCAACATATATTCTTAACCTTCTTTGGGGACCCTGATAAGTAGGAATTTTAACCTATTATTTGCTCTATTCTACTTGTGTTTAGGGCCAAAAATGCGTGAAGGTATTTCCGGAAACTAATGCAATATGCTTGCTTGCAGGGATTGTTCAAAATGATCCAAAGGAGTCATAATCAACTCATAAAGGATTCAAAACTTGAACAAAAACAAAGACTGGGCCAAAAGATGTGAAACGCGTACCGCACAAATATTGTGCGGTCGCGAGCACTATTTCGAGGTTCGCGAAAGGAAGATTTAGAGAGATGAACTTTTGGGCCAAAACATGAATGCGAACAGCGTCAGAAAGGTGCGGCCGCAAAAGTACCTGCGCGACTAGAATTATGCAGACCGCGGTTGCTGAGGTTCAGAGATCTTACATTTTAAGCAAAAACAACGGAAGTCTAATACGTGACTACGATGGAAATTACGCGGTCCGCAAAACCATGCTCAACCCAGATCCAGAAGTGAAGAATGCGGACCGCGATCAGAATTACACGGCCGCTAAAGCAAGAGTGCGGCTACGGTCAAAATTACGCGGCCGCGTAACCTTCACAGGGGTATTTTTGTCCAAATATTTTAGCTTAGTATAAATAGAACTTTTTGTCATTTTTAGGGTATGGTGTATTTTGCTGAGCACGTGAGACGGCTGGAACTTCCTTTTTGGGAAATTTTATATTAGATTCACCTAATTTTCATCTTTTAATCTAGTTTTTTGAATTTTATCTTCTTTTCATCTTTGATTTCTGCTATTTCTATGAGTAGCTAGACCCATAGCTAGGGTTGTGACCCAACCCTAGTGTGGGTATTTAATGGGTACTGAATTTTAGGGCTTGA
>AWOL01S0112743.1:0-11518 GCA_000715115.1 Nicotiana otophora
TGCTCAAGCTCAAGTTCGTCAAAAATGGCAAATGGGACGAAATTCCCTCCTTTATAGATCTGCGCAGGCAGCCTTCGGAACTGGGCCTCGATCATGGCCCTTGAGCCTGGGCCTCGATCGTGGCTTCGATCATGGACCTCGATCCTGGGCCTTCGATCATTGCATTGATCATGGCATCGAGTCTGGGCCTTCGATCATGGCCCTCGAGCCTGGCATCGATCATGGCCCTCGAGCTGGGCTCGATATCTCGGCTCGATCTTGAGCCTTGTCCCGGGCTTCGACCCTGGCCGTCGACCCTGGGTTCGATATCTGGGCTCGATCATAGCCCAGAAATATCCAGCAGAAGAGAAAAAATTGCAGCAGCTTTTTAAAGTCCAACTTTTGATCTATTAACCATCCGAAACTCACCCGAGGCCCTCGGGACCTCAACAAATATACCAACAAGTCCTAAAATATCATACGAACTTATTTGAAACCTCAAATCACATAAAACGATGCTAAAACCACAAATTATGCTCCAATTCAAGCTTAATGAAACTTAAAATTTTCAACTTTTACTTTCGATGTTGAAACCTATCAAATCAAGTCCGATTGACCTCAAATTTTGCACACAAGTCATAAATGACATAACAAAGCTATAAAAAATTTTGAAACTGGATTCCGACTCCGATATCAAAAAGTCAACTCCCCGGTCAAACTTTCAAACTTAAATTCCTATTTTAGCCATTTCAAGCCTAATTTAACTACGGACTTCCAAATAAAATTCCAAATACGCTCCCAAGTCCAAAATCACCCTACGGAGCTATTGGAATTGTCAAAATTCTATTCCGGGGTCGTTTTCTCAAAATGTTGACCAAAGTCAAACTTAGCCTTTCTAAAGCCAACTTAAGGAGCCAAGTGTTCCGATTTCAACCCAAACACTTCCAAATCCCGAACCAACCATCCCCACAAGTCATAAATTATTAAAAGCACATACAAAAAGTTTTATTTTAGGAAACGAGATCCTAAAAATTAAAATGACCGATTGTGTCATTACAGACATGATCGGTAAAAATTCATATAACCAGTTTTCATTTGCTTGGGATTAAAGTACAATATTAATTCTCATTAGAACTCGATGGTCATTTATTTCATAGATAGTTACACACGATCATTTGTTCAATTTTATAATTTTTACTGTTGATACTGTGTTTAATTACCCGAGCTGGGCATCGATCTGAAACAGTCTTTCTACCTGCACAAGATAATGTAAGATCTTCATATATACACACTACCCTCCATAGACCCGACTTATGAGAATATACTATGTTATTGTTGTTTTTGGTCAATTCTCTAATTTTAAAATATAAAAATAGATAGTAAATCGTTTCAACGATTATTGTACAAAACACATGTTCATTAAAATTATGCATTACCTAATTTTGTACATGGGTTTTTGCTCAATTCATCTATAAATTGGACAAAATATTTCCTTGAAGATTTTTCTTATTTTGTCCACCTATTTGACGTTGACTGATTATGATGAGTTGCTATTATAACGACTTGAATGTGATTTCTGTAATTCATAAATGACTACTGTTAGGTACTTCTGAATTTAGAATAAAATTTAATAGTCAAAGGGCTACTGAAAATGACAACACAAGCACAAATACTTCACTAGCTGTACTTTAAAATGGTCGAATGTCCTTAGCTTGCAGGAACCAAAACGACCTAAATTTTCCATTTTTTTAAAAAAAAGGGTTAAATCACTTTTAAAATATAAATCCGGAACCATAGTAACGCAAAATGTAACTTTAAAAACCAAAGTAACATAAAAAAAAAAAATGAAGAACCAAAGTACCTATAACGCATGGTAGGCATGCGCTATACTCTCTTGGCCAAATCACCCGGGCTAACGGACGTCTGATCAACTTTGGCAGACAGTCGCGGAGCCAGAATTTTCGTTAAGGGGTGTCAAAATATATAAAAATAAACATACTAGGAAATTAAGGAGAGTTAATACATAGTATATTTACATATAATTTATTTTTTACCTAGCTACACATTGTACTTTTCTTGCGAATGGGGCGGTGAGTCCATTGGCATATCTTCTTTAACTTCTTGTACATTTTCTCTCTTCTTTAATTTCATCTTAAATTAGTTATGTTTAATGTTTTACGAAGTTCAATACCTTTCATAGAACGTCATATTTGCTACTGTGGAGATTACTGTAAGTTGAGGAATTCAACGACTCATAAGAACTCATTGGAAACTTTCAAAAGTATGTGTGAAAAATGCCAGCATTGGAGGAACTCATATAACAAATATTATTATATAGTTTATGAACACAATACTATATATTTCACACAAATAACACATTAATATATGTTTGAGAAAAGCCAGCATTGGAGGAATTGCCAGCACGACTTAAATTATCTACTCTACTACTCTCTCTGTTCACTTTTACTTGTCACGTTTCGCTTTTCGAGAGTCAATTTGACTAATTTTTGAAGTTAAATTGCATTAGATTTTTTTAATATTTTAAAACTTAAAAATTAGATATTCGGAAACTATACGAAAAGTACTATAATTTGTAATTTTTCTTATATCAATATGGAGAAAAATATATATTAAAAAGTTGATCAAAATTTATGTAATTTAACTCTACAAAAGCAAAACATTACAAGTACAAAAGTGAACGGGGTATTTAGTGGACACTTATGCTGATCGTGTCCGAGTTCTGACGGCAAAGCCACCTTTATTTAAGGGATGTTTTTTTCGTCGGAATTGACCATTATATTTATTCTCAAATATGCAAAACAAAAAATATTTTAATTAATTCAAAACACACGTGAGAACTTATCCATATACAAACAACACATTGAAGCTTACACTTCACAAGGAATTACTTGAAATCAGGGGCGAAGCTATGTTGGCTCAAGGGTGATCAACCGATTACCTTCGCCGAAAAATTATATTACGTAAAAGGTAAAATAATGTTTGTTATTGATTAAAAATATACTTTGAACACCCTTGCATCAGTGGCGGAGCCACCTTATAGGAAAGGGTATTCGCAGAAAAAATACATTGTGTAGCTAGGTAAAAAAATAAAGGGATAAGGTCCACAATTGCCCCACTACTATGGTATATTGTTTACTTCTGCCACCCGTTATACTTTTTGTCCAATCTAGCCCCTACTGTTAATCAAGTTTTAAAAATTACCCCTAAACCTAACATTTTGACACTATGGCAGCTGACCCCCTCAATTTCATCCATGTCAGATGCCATGTCATCGACCCCACCAAATTAAAACCCCACAGACCCATTACATTCCTGTCTCCAAAGAATTAGGGCTCACACGACCCTAATCCTATTTTCCTCAGCCTTCAATGTCGCAAGGAAGCTGTTCTTCCCAAATTAGGTGTCGTTGTGGCATCATTGCAAATCACTTCACTTCAACGACTCCATTAAAACCTGGAAGGCGATTTTATAAATGTCCGAAGCCGAAGGTTAGTGATTCTCTAACAGCAGCTCTAAATTATTATCAGTTTGCTCTAAATTATAGTCTAATAATAAAGATCTTAGTTTCTTCTCTGTTTTTTTTGTCTTCGATTGAATCGTTCTTGTGATTATTTTGAATGGAAAGATGAAATCTCGTTGAACAGTGATTTGGTTATAACTAAAGATCTAACATCATCTTGGGAAGCGATTAAAAATGATACGGATAAATTGAAAGAAGAATTAATTGCCATGGAGGCTCTACACCAAGCTGAAGCTGTAAAAGTAATGAAATTGGAAGAGAAGGTTTTGAAGACGAGGATGATGCTTATGATTTCATGGGAATTTTTTGTTGGATTTGTTTCGGCGTCGATGATAAAGTGAATGTTGGTGAATCTTGTTGATGTCTATTGTTATGATATTTTTTTAGTGAATATGTTTTATTTTCAGTTTTCTTCTCGTTTGAAATTGGAAGAGAAGGTGTTATGTATGTTATTTTGAACCGTTTACATTAGTTAATGTAATCTTAGTCAATATAATTTCAATATTTATGTATTTTGTATATGTATTCGAGGGCACCAATTGTGATGAACCTTCTATATTATTAGTTGATGTTATGGGCTGATGAACATAGCAGTTATAAAAGCACACAAATTGTATGTGTTGAAGGCATTGTCTCTGTCAAAATCTGGACAGTTTTTAATGGTGATGAACCTGCAGATTCCTAAATCTTGGACAATGAAAGGGTTGAACAACATCTATAACAATGAAAAGAACACTTAAACCATTCATAAATGAATACTTAAACTATTCATAAACTAATAGTTGGACAATGAATAACAATGAAACGAACACTTAAATTCATAAACTAATAGTTGTTTCATCATAAGGGGATGCCACATTAACACCCCAAAACAATATCACAACCAAGTGACAACATGACATCCAAGTTTCCCCAACTAAACAGTCAAACTACATTAAACCCCAAACAAGGGGATGCCACATTAACACCCCAAAACAATATCACAACCAAGTGACAACATGACATCCAAGTTTCCCCAACTAAACAGTCAAACTACATTAAACCCCAAACAAGGGGATGCCACATTAACACCCCAAAACAATATCACAACCAAGTGACAACATGACATCCAAGTTTCCCCAACTAAACAGTCAAACTACATTAAACCCCAAACAAGGGGATGCCACATTAACACCCCAAAACAATATCACAACCAAGTGACAACATGACATCCAAGTTTCCCCAACTAAACAGTCAAACTACATTAAACCCCAAACAAGGGGATGCCACATTAACACCCCAAAACAATATCACAACCAAGTGACAACATGACATCCAAGTTTCCCCAACTAAACAGTCAAACTACATTAAACCCCAAACAAGGGGATGCCACATTAACACCCCAAAACAATATCACAACCAAGTGACAACATGACATCCAAGTTTCCCCAACTAAACAGTCAAACTACATTAAACCCCAAACAAGGGGATGCCACATTAACACCCCAAAACAATATCACAACCAAGTGACAACATGACATCCAAGTTTCCCCAACTAAACAGTCAAACTACATTAAACCCCAAACAAGGGGATGCCACATTAACACCCCAAAACAATATCACAACCAAGTGACAACATGACATCCAAGTTTCCCCAACTAAACAGTCAAACTACATTAAACCCCAAACAAGGGGATGCCACATTAACACCCCAAAACAATATCACAACCAAGTGACAACATGACATCCAAGTTTCCCCAACTAAACAGTCAAACTACATTAAACCCCAAACAAGGGGATGCCACATTAACACCCCAAAACAATATCACAACCAAGTGACAACATGACATCCAAGTTTCCCCAACTAAACAGTCAAACTACATTAAACCCCAAACAAGGGGATGCCACATTAACACCCCAAAACAATATCACAACCAAGTGACAACATGACATCCAAGTTTCCCCAACTAAACAGTCAAACTACATTAAACCCCAAACAAGGGGATGCCACATTAACACCCCAAAACAATATCACAACCAAGTGACAACATGACATCCAAGTTTCCCCAACTAAACAGTCAAACTACATTAAACCCCAAACAAGGGGATGCCACATTATCACCCCAAAAACTTACACAACCAAGTGATAACATGACATCCGAGTGAACTTGTCACTAACTAAACAGTCACACAACCAAAAACAACAAGTTTACTTGGCTAACAGTAATTACATCACAACTAAAAATATACAACCATAATAGAGTTCAATAGCTCCACATTCCAAAATACCATATTGCATTAAGTCTGCTTCTTCCCATTACCCTTCTTTGCCTTCAACTTGGCCAATCTTTGTTTGTTAAGCTGGTTACCAGTAATAGCATTTTTTCCTTCTATTGCAGCTTCTTTGGTGAGAATGGAAGGTTTGATAGCTCACTCATATCACTGGAATCACCAACAAATTCAATTGCCCTTGTTCCAATTGTTGTACTTTATCGTTGCCTCAATTGTAGCCTAGTCTTTGCCTCATGGATACTTCTTGGCCTTATAGCTATTTCAGGCTCTATATCAAAGTCTAGGTAGTCAAAGTCTGGGAAGGTACTGCAACTTGGTTCTTTCCTCTGCACTGAAGGGGTTGGCATAAACAACAAGTTGCTGGATTGACTTGTTTGAGTAGGCTGACTTGGCTGAGGGGCTGACAAAGGAATTTCCTCATTAGTGGCTTCTTGTGGCACTGGTGCAGGAGAGGGAGATCTGGGTTGTTCATCATCAGTAGCTTCATCAAGTAAAGTTCTCTTCCTTTTTGTTTGCTTTCCCTTCTTCTTGCCTCCAATGAGCTGCTTTACTTTAGAATGTTGTTAGTAAGAAAGAAAGCTTTTATTAGATGTTGAAAGAAAAAGAATGATAGAAAAAGTTATAGTATTGATTACCTTTACACATCCTCTAGCATTGTGTCCAGGTTCACCAAAGTTGTTACATGTCATTACCCTCCCTTTCCTTGACGGAGACTATTGCTCCTTGCCTTTTAATTTCCTCATTTTTTTCTCTTGTTCTCTTAACCTTTGGTCTCCCAGCCATATTTACCAAAGGGGGTGGAACCATGTATTGTGAAGGGTCAATTTTCTAGAACTTTTCTCCTCTTACTGGTTATAACTTATGTGAATAAGTTAGGAGATAAACCTCTTTGGTAAGGTACCAATAAATCTGACTTAGAAGGTCCACTTTCTTGTCCAATAATGCACAGATTGCATGAGGACATGGAATGCCACAAAGATTCCATGCCTTACAAGTACATTTCTTTAACCTCAGATTCATAATATGATTGTCACTACTTTCAGTCACCTCATATCCATTGTCTGCACTGCCATTAACATGACACTTCAATGCAATCCTCACGAATTGGTTGTACAACTCCATGGTTTTGGGACTGTACTCATTTCCCCATGTCATCACCTCAGCTTCATGTTCATTAATCATGTTCATCACCTTGATTCTAATATCCTCAAGTATCTTAATGATTGGCTTGTTCCTTGCTTGCAAGATCCATGCATTGAATGACTCAGTCAAGTTGTTATCCACAGACTGGTTCTTGCAAACAGTATCAAAGAATGACCTACTCCAACATTTTGGTGGATATTTTAACAAATCCTCAACAGCTTCCTTTACATCATCCTCTACTTGACTCATGCTCTTTATCTGATCTTTGAAGTCTTCTTCATAAGTACTCCATGCAGCCCACCAAAGGAATTTTTTGTACTCACCAGAACCCCATTTCCTATACCAATTTGCTTCTATATGTCTTACACAAAATCTGAAGTGTGGCTCAGGAAGAACAGTTTGGATTGATTCAATCAACCCTACAAATATCAGTAAATAATCATTAAATAACAGTATAAAGAAATTAAGAAAATAGCTGAAAATAATAGTACAAAGAAACAGTACATACCTTCTGCATATCTGATATAAATGTGATCCCTTCACCCATTTTGAGGTCTAGTGAAGTCTGTAGGTGACCTAAGAACCACTTTCAAGTAAGTTTTATTTCTTTATCAACAATAGCCCAAGCCAATGGATAAAAATAATTGGTAGAATATTGACCAACAACCACCAAGAGCTGACCTTTAGCCTTTCCTTTCAAAACTGTTCCATCCAATTCAATGAAAGGTCTCAAACCGCTCTTAAACCTAGATTTCATTGCTTGAAAATAAATATACATCCTTAAAAACCTCCTTTTGTCTTCTTCAATAACATCTTTTGATAAGTTAATTATCACATCACTCCCAGGATTGTTAAGTTTCAGTTCATTGGCATATGTAACAAGGTTATTATATTCATTTGAAAAACTACCTTCAAGTTTCTTCAAAATTATTTTCTTTGCCCTTTTGCACTTAGATTCACTAATATTTACATTAAATGCAGCTTTTAAGCTTGCCCTCATCTCTTTAACCTTAATTTTGGGATTATCTTGCAAGCCTTTTTTAAAGTAAGCAGCTATTGTATTTGCATCAACTCTTTGATTTTCAAATGCAGGTTCACATGTGTGCTCAGGCTCTAAAGACTTGAATTTAACCCCACCCCCTGAAGAATATTTAGATATATGATAAACAAAGGGGAAGTCGACAACACAGATATACCTAAGCCTTGTTGGGTCACTTTTAACTTGCTGCAAGTCATATTCATTTGTAAGAGAATATATGTTGATCATTTTCCTAGCTTCAGATATATCTTTAAATGTCATTGACCTATCTAACTCTTTATAGTCAGTTAACTTATCATTGATGTCCCTCTTATTTTGTAAAAAAAGTTGCTTCAATCCATCAAAACTTAATTCGGGAGAATCAAAATCATTTTCCTTATTTTCATTATTACTACAATCAGTAGCAGCTTCAACTTCTATTGTGTGTGACTTACTGTGAGTGACTATATTAGGTACATCAATTGCTGGTTCACACTCTTCTACAGGAAACAGATTAATAACATTACATTATTCACTAACAAAGTTCAATAAAGTCCTAATCCCAATATCCCCATCTATTTCATAGTATCTACTAGCAGAACCCTTTATTATTAGTTGTTGCACCCCTATATACCCAAACTTGGTATCATATTCATCAACTAAATCAGCATAAGAGAGCAAGTCAGAGTCATAACCTTTATTGATGTGCACATACTTCTCTTTATACAATAGACGTGGATTACTAGTCCATTCCCCACCATGATGAAAAACTAAGTCAACTAGTACCATCTATAAAAGGCTGCATAGTAACCATGAATAAAGTTATTACAGCCTACCATAGTAAATGCATAAAGAAGTAATAAAAACAAGAGGTACATAAATAATAAATAAATATGTAAGGAAAAGCCCGAATAAACAAAAGAGGGGATAAATAAAGGGAATAAGGAAAAGGTACAGAGGTAGATGAATAAAGAAACAAAATTGAATGAGGTACTATGATAAAGAAACGGACACAAGCATGCATATGGGGGAATGCATAATAAAGTATCAAACTTAGAGTCTCACCTCAATAAAATAACACAAAACATATCTGTAAGAGACCCACATAAGCATCATCTTCAAAGTAAATGCAGGTAAAACAGGGGACCAAATAATAACAAGTCAGCTATTAACAAATACTTCAAATCCTTTTTCAGTTAAAAAACCAACCATATGCGACCCTTCTTTAAAAAACAAAAGGGACCACACATACTTGAAATCCTAAACCAGAGAAAGTTCTTCTAAAATAAAGTAATAATAAACCAAATATCACCAATTCCACCAATATACCCTAACCGACTAACGAAAACAGACAAATAATTAGGGTATAAAGTTGAAAGTCACATGCAAACACAAACAACGACAAAAACACAGACAAAGTAAAACCCTAAACGACAAATCACATATCTGAGCACATAACAGTGAAATCCCTAAACCACAAAGCATAATCTAAAAACCCTAACTTTAACAGAAAAGAAATGCGAACCCTAAGACAAAAATGCTTCATTTATAAACAACAAGTATATGAAACTAGCTGAAAAGTTCAGATTTTGGGGAAAAATCTTACATTGGACAACATTAAACACTGAAAATAGAGGATTTTCTTTTGAACCTTTCACACTCTTCTCTCTCGTTTCTATCAAACGTATGGAGACCAAATGACCCTCTTTGTCAATTTAGACGGGTCTAACTTATTTATTTAGTGGGCAAACGGGTCACGGGTGGATGACGGGGAATGTAATGGGTCTGTGGGGTTTTAATTTGGTGGGGTCAATGACATGACAGCTGGCATGGATGAAATTGAGGGGGTCAGCTGTCACAGTGTCAAAACGTTAGGGTTAGGGGTAATTTTTAAAACTTGATTAACGGTAGGGGCTAGATTGGACAAAAAGTATAGCGGATGGTACAAGTAAACAATATACCATAGTAGAGGGGCAATTTTGGACCTTTTTTCCAAAAATAAATTATATGTAAATATATTTTGTATTGACTCCCCATATGTTTACTTTTATATATTTTGACACGCCTTAACGAAAATTTTAGCTCCGTCATTGCGTTGCATAGCCCAGTGACAAAAGGTGTTCAAAATTTAAACACCCACATTGAATTTACTGAATTCGCCGTTAAAATACACATAAAAAAGACATGCATGCAAATGTATTTTCTTAAACAATTCAAAGGAGTTGCGTAGTAAGGATGGTTAACAGTAGTATTAATTAGTGTAGTAGTACTACTTTTACTATTGTGAGATACTGTTAGAACCTATACTAGTCTTATTCGTATATGCCATCATGCATGGGATCCTCTCATAAATGAATTTAAATTTTGTATATTGACAGTGTAAAAATATTTTATTGTATTGAATTAATTAAAAAGTAATTACAAGTAATTTATTCATATTTTGTGGAATTAGTAAATTTCAGAAAAGTTTAAGTTATACACTGTCAGTATAAGAAATCATTTATCCTATCAGGTTATTATTTAAAGAATATCTACGGCTAAATCTCCTTAAAGTACGAGATCGTAATCTTGAAAATAAGATAAATTTTGTCACAACATATAAAGATAATCCGATGGTACATTAACTTAAACTCATCTCAAACTATAAGGCAAGTAACTTTTACTAGTTGTATATAAATTTTATTACACTAGTAGTGAGGAGTGATGTAGCAAACCTCAATTTATCGATACCACCACGTCTGTAAGTAAAAAATCCTACTTTATTTCTTGCATTGAACGGGAACTTAACACTTTATATTAAATGCAACTAACAAAGGTTACGGTGACATGTTAAGTACTCATCCGTCCTTAACGAGAGATATCGATATCGAACCTTAAATATGGAATCGCCTTTGTTAGCAAGTGCTTTAGTTCATAATGTGACACGAATCCGTATTTAATAGGCCCCAATATATATATATATATATATATATATATATATATATATATATATGCCATGTCATTGTACCAAGCTAGCTTCTCAACCTTTTGATGAGTAAAACAGGGAAAATCCGAGTCCCCATAGCAAATTAGCTTTGGCAATTGGGGTTTGCTAACTTTTGCTGCTTTCTTCAGTTGGCTTCTTATTCTCTGTTGACTTCTCTGTATTCATATTTAGCGTAAGTTAGAAGGTAAAAGATGTGTTGACAGAAAGAGAGATAGTACTGCAACTCTACTTACAAGTGATAGCTTCTGCCTCGTTTTGTCACTTTTTATTTACTTTAATTTCTTGCACTCATTGAGTTTTTCTGCACTTTCTGAGGACCCCCACAACCCCAAATCCATATTTACTTCGCTCACGTGGATCAAGGGCAAGAAAACAGTACATAAAAATTGTAATTTAAAAAACAAAAAGTATTTGGAGTTAAAGTTGAAAAATGATATTTGAAATTTAAAATTTAAAATTATGTTTGGATATGCATTTCACTTGAAAAAATGTTGCAGTTTTGTGAGTAGGGAAAGAGAAATTTCCTGAAAATTTTGAAAAAGTAGTATGATTTTTGAAAAACTCATTTTCGAAATTTTTT
>AWOL01S0112754.1:0-29174 GCA_000715115.1 Nicotiana otophora
CTAAAGAGCTCCATCAAGGTATGTTGGCTAAACTACTTTCTTAGAATTGAATTCAATGATGTTCAATGTGTTTTGCGTTCTTACATATTAGTGAGTGGAAATTGTGTATTGCCCTTTATGGAGGAAAATGTGTCAAGAATAAATGGTGTGTTATTTACTGATGATTTAAACTTGCGCATCGATTGCCAATCATTTTACTCTACTTCTCGGAAAGAAATCTACGGTGCTTAAATTGATCATTTCTAATGAACTTAAAGTTGTAATTTCTGGAATATTATATGTATGTTGATATTTATGATTATGATACATGAGAGGGAAGAAATAAAAGTATGGAATAACAAATATGGCCACCGTGCCTTGAATAAAAACTCTTGTGAATGGCCAAAAGAGCCAAGGGAATATTGTTGTTATTATTGGTTGAAAATACTAGTGGAGATTTATACAATGTGGAAGATGATGAGGTAAATACATTTGCACCTATGTTATTTTGTGAATTATTCCCCTTATTTTGGATGAGATTGATCTGATAAAAGTATTCCTATTAATTGAGAAAAGATTGATTGATATAAAAGGGTTGATGTCTTGAATAAGACAAGCCTAGCTGATCGGGTCCTGATTGGACACCATGTCACACACATGGTGGTGATTGTGCTAGAAATTATAAATGAAATTGAGATTTTGGTTGATGTCTTCAAATAAGGAAGCCTAGCCGATCGGGTCGTTATCGGACTCTGTGCTAGAATTACGGTGGTATTGGTATTGATAGTAATTGTGGTTGATTCTCTAATGAGATAGCCTAGCCGATTGGGTTGTGATCGGACTCCGTGCTAAAAGTACGGTGGCATTGGTATTTTGAACATCGGTATTGTGAATATTGGTTCTAATGATCGCCCAACCATAAATTGTATATGAAGTTCGTATTTTGAAAATTATTATGTTTTAACTGGACATTTGGATATTGTTGATTGTGACTTGTTGTTTCTATGAGTTGCCTTTTCTTATATGGGTATTCTATTTTGAAAGAGGACTTTTAACTATACATACTAGTGTTATTCAACGGTACTAACGCCCCTTTTGCCGGGGCGCTGCATCTTTAATAGATGCAGGTGGTTCTACAACAGGCGACATTGATCAGTGATAGCTGTACACTCTCTTCAGCTGGCTTGGTGAGCCCTACTCCATTTTGGGGCCATGTATCTTTTGTTTCTCATGTACTTTGTGGTTGAGGTATAGCCGGGGCCTTGTTACTGGCTTTTTCATATTTCTCTTCCGTTGTACTTAGAGGCTCCGTAGACAGGTTGTGGGTGGTGTTTAATGTGGGGAATTGGACTAGAAATGTTGGTATTTGGCAAACACGTTTTCATTATATCTATAAACTTGTAATGCTTTGGAAATTATGAATGAAGTTGCTAATGGATATGAAACGAGAGTTGTTAATAAAATATTTTAAATGTTTGATTAATGGAGTACATCTCCTCCTTATTCATGGATGAGTTGGAGTAGAAGGAGATCTAACAGGCTTACTCGGCCGGGTTCACTCGGTTGAGCGCCGGTTGCGCTCTTCGATTTCGGGGCATGACAAACTTTGTATCAGAGCTTAACGTTTTAAAGTGTCCTAGGATGTCTCAGAGCTGTATCTAGTAGAGTCCTTCTTATCAGTGTATTGTCGACCACAACTATAATGAGGAGGCTACATGGACATTTAGGAATTATCACACTTTTTTGATACTCCAGATCGTGCGATAGAGCTCAAGGTAAGAAGCTAAATTCCTAATCATGTCTTATTTTCCATATGAGTAACCCACGGGTTTGAGGCAGCGATGAGGTATTGAAAGAACCAGTTGCTAGGGGAAGTGTTGTTGTTCCTGTTAATGTTACCGTGCCACCGGAATATGTGGTGAGAGCACCTAAGAAATGAAAGAGGATTATTGGCATCAATGAGCCATAATGTTTGATATGAAAGAAGAGCCACTCGGGTTTACGTTGGATGATTCTTGAAATATGTCATGGTGGTGGAAGAAGGGGGCATAAGAAGAACAAATGCCCTTAGGTTGGATACACCCATCCCGATCTGCCCGATATGCTAGCGAATATATTTTGCCTCTTGTTGTGAGTATGCTCAGAAGCGTGTTAGGGGTGATAGATTTGGGCAATTCCAAAAGTCCATACAACAAGTTGTTACAGAGATTATTACTCCCGCCATGAAGGTTTGGAGGAAGATTAAAGGAAAACGCTTATGATGTATGCAAAAAGGGTAATATCAGGTAAATGGGGCGAGTCCGTTTAGCGGACCCCATCCTCGTTGTGTGAAGTGTATGGGATGTCATTCGGGGGTATGTCACTATAGTACTAATGTATGTTTTGGATGTGGAGTAGAGGAGCATCAATTAAGGTACTGCCATGTCAATCTAAAGTCATTAAGTAACTCATTCCTTAGTACATCATTATGAACACTTCATTATTTTCCTTGTTGTATATGAACATCCATATTGAAGAGCATTCATAAACACGGTCTTAACAAGACGTTGAATCATAAAACATTGCATGTACTTACTTTCTAAACGAGACGCATTATTCATGAAGCCACTCTATCACAAATTCTCTTATTTACAACCTCTTGAGGAATTAAGCTCTATAATTATGTCCTTGAATTGAGTTATAACTCTAGGATTAATACTTCCCACTTGCTTCCCTAGATTCTCAACAAGGGACTATACCTGATGAATTTCTTATAGAACCTTTAATTCGAATGAATAATATCTGCTCACTTGTGTGTATGCACGCACCATCGTAATATTTACCTATGTGGTATCATATCTAATGTAAAGCATCCTAGTATTGAGATCCTTCCTGAGCCACTCTTTTCTCTCCGGTGTTTGTGGCTCCTATTATTGGATCTGTCATTTTACTCCTTTGTGACCACTATCATGAATCCATTTCACTGTCTAGTAACATGAGAGCATATCTCAACACCTATTATATATGTAACTGTCAATTGAAAATGGGTCACTTGTCCGCATAAAAGTTTCTCAGAAATTTGAGATTTTCAAAAAAAAGAATTCATCACAGGAAGAGCTTTTTGTTCACGCATCTCAGTTTGACTTTCATGTCTACCTAGATTATGTCCTAGTGAGTAACTCACTTTGCTCCTAGTATTGTAGTTTCCCATGAAATGGCCTAGTATTATAGCTTGAGATTTGTTGTGGCAGAGATATGTCTAGCTCATAGCAAAGTGTACATTCTCTCTAACCAATACATGATTTCATATAAACATTAAGATGTCCTAGCTACATGATTTCTCTTGTGTGAGGTTGAAAGTTAAGCAGCCTTATGATAAGCATATTGAATTGAAAGACAAATTAGTCATATCTCCAGTCCTCTCATATAGGACCAACTACTGGCAAAGGTTAAGTTGTGAGAATGATAATAATCTCACAAGTGTTCAACTTTTCTTTTTCATCCTCATGGTCTTGTGGAATAGATTCATTGTGCTAGTTACTGTTGAGAGCATAATGCAACTTCATGTATTTTGAAACCCATATCATATTCAGGTTGCTAAAATATTCTCATTTCGAGTTAAACTGATTTTTCCTACATTCTAAGAGGCGACTAGTGTCACGTACTTGGCTATTTATCTTTGAGGCCTACTGCCAAACAAGGCACATATGGAATGAAACAATTATTGTTGTCCTTCCTTTTCATGACTCATAGTCTTTCGAGAATAACTGGCGCTGATATTTTTATCCTCCCGACCATGCCTCCAATATGTCACATGTCTAAAATGACTCATTTCCTTTAAATATCAGAATCATGAACATGGTCCATACATTATCAATGCCTACTAGGCAACTCTATGCCTCATTTTTCGAATCAATGATACCATCACAATGATTAACCATGTCATCACTATTAGTAGTAACCTTCATGTCTCTTAGGATATAACCTCCTGAAATGCCCTGCTCAGCACATTGATGGATTCTTGAAACATTCCAGCCCAATCTCAGGCCTCGTTGTTCTTATTTATAGTAACCTATGGGGGTTGAAGGTTAAAACATGTCAAAGAAGAAGCATCATCCCGTGATCAAATATATGGTATAGGAAGTTTTATGGTCATATTCAAGCTACAACACCTTAGAGTAATTGTTGGAGGTCGCCAAAGGTTTAGTTTAGTTGATCAGCGTTGGGATCTTGAGTTGAAGAAAGTGAACAGGTTATTCTCAAGATTTTCTCTATGATTATATTGGGTGAATTGTTAAGGAAGCTAAAGTATGTGTAGTCACATTAGGCTTATGAAGTCTTGAAGGAAATAAGCCAAACTATGAGCATGATATTTTCCTATTATTGTCCTCCGTGTACCCGGTGTTTCATGTGTCTATGTCTAAGGAAGTAATTGAAAATCCTTTGTATATCGTTCCGGTGGAGGTTATTGAAGGTGAAGTTAATATATAGTTAGCTTATGAGAGGTACATAATTGTCATTAGATAATACTGGAAGTTGGGATTGCCTACGTTAATGTGTAATGGCGAAGTCTATAAGTCGAGAAGGCCACCTTGAGGGCCAAAAGTGTTAAGGAAATAAAATGTTCTCACTCGAGCGTATAGTCAAATGATTGTGATTTGAAAGGTACTTTCTAGGTGTTATGATTTAAAAATGTGCAGTTCCTGTCCAGATATCATTTTGATAATGCAGTGCTTATAATGCTGAGATAAGTGTTATTGATATATTCATTGTGGTACTTTATTGGGTTATGGATGTGTTGTTAGGAGTTGTTTTGGTGTTACTCTGACAGGTGGATAGGCCCAGTTACAAGGGAGACTCTGGCAAAATATTTGAAAATTTATGGAGTTAGCCAAATTTTGAAACTCCTGGTGTGTGTGTGAACTAACAGTTGGGCAACACTGAATGCTAAGGACGGATTTTGACCCTCATTCGAGGACGAATGATCCTAAGCGGGGGAGAATATAACACCCTGGAAAATTTCGCAAATGAATTTATAAGGCCCCGTTAAAATTTCCTAATGATTTAATATTTTAAAGTGCGACAACGATATTCGGGAATAACATATTCTAGTATTAAAGGAGACCCATAGGATAGAACCACCTCATTTCAAATTAAAAATATATATTTAAGGTGTGTTGGAACTGTAGCGACCCTACTAGTCGTTATGAACATTTATGCTCCTTTCAATTATTTGAAGTCTTGAGTAGCTTCATATGATGTATTATGACCAAGTTTGAGTTTTCTTTTATATTCAACCTCGAATCGAAGTTTTGATGATTCCGTTATATCCGGATGGTGATTTTGGACTCGGGCGTATGCCCGGTATTTAATTTGGATATTTCTAGGATGTTTCGACGTCGCTTCTTCAAGTATATATTGTATCACATTAAGAAAAATAGCTCCAAATCCAGTTTTTATTGAAGCATTAGATCCGTATTGCAATTATAGAGCCATAG
Organism: Nicotiana otophora; assembly: GCA_000715115.1. Classification (NCBI taxonomy): domain Eukaryota; kingdom Viridiplantae; phylum Streptophyta; class Magnoliopsida; order Solanales; family Solanaceae; genus Nicotiana; species Nicotiana otophora. The sequence goes on from AWOL01S0112754.1 coordinate 5,457, forward strand.
CAAAACGAATCGTCGAATTCAGACATCGTATGAGAGAGTTATGCCATTCCCGTGACAGGAAAAATCATTTCTCATCGCGAGCATCCAGGGTAGCGTGGGGCGTTGCCCCTGGCACTGGGATTTCTTTCAGCTACTGGAACCAGTGCCACAGGCAGCCCCTGGTGCCACCTGTGGCGCCCGAAATGCTATATACTCGTTTCGGGGTTCATTTTACCCTATTTCTCTTGGCCGAACTTTGGGGTTTTCCTCCATTCGCTCAAGACCTCCAACTCCCTCCATCTTCCAGGTGAGTAATCCCTACTAATTTTATGTTTCATTACATCAATTCCACCCTAAAACTAACTCAATCTTCCATAAAATACATAGATCTTCAAGAAAGTTCTTCAAGAACTCAAAGGAGGGTTTTGCAAGATTTCTTCCAAAAGGTAATTTTATACCCTTATACTTACATGTATGGATATATTATGGGAATATGAGTATAAATTATATATTGGAACTTATGGTATGGTGATTGGAAGCCATAAGTTCCCAATTTAAATACATATCCATTGTAGAGATTGAAAGGTGATTATTTGATGGCAGTTTATTGGTTGGGTGTGAATGAATGGTCATGTATGTGATATTGGAAGTTATGAATTGTTTAAAAATGATGGTGAGATAAATTGTTGGTAAATGGTAGTAGTTGGTTGAACTAATTCTATCGGTAAGAGATGTAAAGATTCATGCCTACTAGGTGTTTGATAAAATGCCTAAATGGCCTAAATTATGAAGTATGTTACTAATATTGGTCCAATTGAATTATGTTGATGTAGATTGAAGTTGTAAGAGTAGTAGGTGGTTTCAGTAGCACTAAAGAGCTCCATCAAGGTATGTTGGCTAAACTACTTTCTTAGAATTCAATTCAATGATGTTCTCATAAGTTTCAAGTATGGTTGTCTCAAGTGTTTTATTCTATGTTCCGAGTTGTTCCCAATAAATTTGATTGTCCCGAATAAGCAAAGTGTCTAGAATTAAGTATTCAAAACGTGTTCAGAATGTTCCTAACACATTATGTTATCCTTTGGGAATGTGTTCAAGAATGATATGTGTATTAAAATGCTATATCTTTGAATTGTGTTTCAAATGAAGGTTATGATTCCAAATTGTGTGAGAAAACTCAATATGCTTAAAACTCTTAAGCAAGGTATGTTGGCTAAACTACTTTCTTAGAATTGAATTCAATGATGATCTCATAAGTTTCAAGTATAGCTGTCTCAAGTTCCTTATTCTACGTTTCGAGTTATTCCCAATAAATTCGATTGCCCCGAATAAGTAAAGTGTCGAGAATTAAATATTCAAAACATGTTCAGAATGTTCCTAACACATTATGTTATCCTTTGGGAATGTGTTCAAGAATGATACGTGTATTAAAATGCTATGTCTTTGAGTTATGTTTCAAATGAAGGTTATGATTCCAAATTATGTGAGAAAACTCAATATGCTTAAGACTCTTAATTGCTCATATGTGTACCTAAAGCCTTGATTGGAAATGTCTTATTGTTGATAACCTTTAAATATGTGAAAGAAGTATAAAATGCAATGATTGATATAAGTGAAAGTTGTTCTTGTGGCCAATGAAGCCAATGAAATGAAATGATGTGAGAAAGGTTATGAAATGAGCCTTGATTCAACTATTCCGAATTGACTTCGAAAATAAAATTGCCTAAAAGCCTATAAACTCAAGTCATGCTCATATGTGGATGTTTTAACAAACGTTATGATTTGTGAGTATTTTCAAAGTTTTTTGCGTTCTTACAAATTCGTGAGTAGATATTGTGTATTGCCCTTTGTGGGGGAAAATATGTCAAGAATAAATGGTGTGTTATTTGCTGATGATTTAAACTTGCGCATCAATTGCCAATCATTTTACTCCATTTCTCGGAAAGAAATCTATGAGGCTTAAATTGGTCATTTCTATTGAATTTAAAGTTGTGATTTTCGGAATATTATATGTATGTTGATATTTATGATAACGATACATGAGAGGGAAGAAATAAAAGTGTGGAATAACAACTATGGCCACCGTGCCTTGAATAAAGAATCTTGTGAATGTCCAAAAGAGCCAAGGAAATATTGTTGTTATTGTTGGTTGAAAATACTAGTAGAGATTTATACAATATGGAAGATGATGAGGTAAATACATTTGCACCTATGTTATTTTTGTGAATTATTCCCCTTATTTGGGATGAGATTGATGTGATAAAATTATTCCTCTTAATTGGTATAAGATTGATTCATATAAAATGGTTAATGTCTCGAATAAAACAGCCTAGCCGATCGGGTCGTGATCGGACACCATGTTGACACATGGTGGTTATTGTGCTGGAAATTATAATTGAAATTGAGATTTTGGTTGATGTCTTCAAATAAGACAGCGCTAGCCGATCGGGTCGTGATCGGACTCCATGCTAAAATTACGGTGGTATTGGTATTGATGGTAATTATGGTTGATTCTCTAATGAGATAGCCTAGCCGATCGGGTCGTGATCGGACTCCATGCTAAAATTACGGTGGTATTGGTATTGATGGTAATTATGGTTGATTCTCTAATGAGATAGCCTAGCCGATCGGGTCGTGATCGGACTCCATGCTAAAATTACGGTGGTATTGGTATTGATGGTAATTATGGTTGATTCTCTAATGAGATAGCCTAGCCGATCGGGTCGTGATCGGACTCCATGCTAAAATTACGGTGGTATTGGTATTGATGGTAATTATGGTTGATTCTCTAATGAGATAGCCTAGCCGATCGGGTCGTGATCGGACTCCATGCTAAAATTACGGTGGTATTGGTATTGATGGTAATTATGGTTGATTCTCTAATGAGATAGCCTAGCCGATCGGGTCGTGATCGAACTCCGTGCTAAAAGTACGGTGGCATTGGTATTGTGAACATCGGTATTGTGAACATTGGTGCTAATGATCTCCCAACCAAAAATTGTATATGAAGTTCGTATTTTGAGAATTATTATGTTTTAACTGGACATTTGGATATTTTTGATTGTGACTTGTTGTTTCTATGTGTTGCCTTTTCTTATATGGGTATTCAACTTTGAAAGAGGACTTTTAGCTATACATACTAGTGCTATTCGATGGTACTAACATCCCTTTAGCCAGGAGCGCTGCATCTTTAATGGATGCAAGTGGTTCTACAACAGGCGGCATTGATTAGTGATAGCGGTACACTCTGTTCAGCTGGCTTGGTGAGCCCCACTCCATTTCGGGGCCATGTATCTTTTGTTTCTCATGTACTTTGTGGTTAAGGTATAGTCGAGGCCTTATTACCGGCTTTTCCATATTTCTCTTTAGTTGTACTTAGAGGCTCCGTAGATAGGTTGTGAGTGGTGTTTAATGTGGGGAATTTAACTTGCAATGTTGGTATTTGGAAAACACATTTTCATTATATCTATAAACTTGTAATACTTTGGATATTATGAATGAAGTTGCTAATGGATATGAAATGGGAGTTGTTAATAACACATTTTAAATGTTTGATTAACGGAGTACATCTCCTCCTTATTCATGGATGAGTTTGGGTAGAATAAAATCTAACAGGCTTGCGCGGTCGGGTTCACTCGGTTGAGCGCCGGTCATGCTCCTCGATTTCGGGGCGTGACAATGGAGTTGTTGGTGTAGATGGAGAAGAAGCAATTGTAGTAGAAGGAGTGGCAGTTGTTGCTTGCCCAGAAGTTGATGGCAGAAGGAGGTCAGGGGCCGATCTCCTCTGACTGGAGACGGTAACCGGGGTCAAAAAGCGAGAGTCAGCATTCTCAACCAAGTCCATTTCCCACCCAGAGCGCCTGAACTTCTTCTGCTGGTGGGTTTTGGAGCTCCCCTGGCTCAGCATCCGGTTGAGCTGATGAAGATCTTTTTCTTCTTTGAAGGGAAGCCTCGGTTGGTGTTCTCTTATTCTTTTCTCTTGAGTCCCAGTCGAAGAGGAGTGTATCCTCTTTGGTTTCTTATTTTTGGGCTGGGGAATCCGAGAGGAGGCACCCTCACCAGAATCTCGAACAGATCTACGAGCCCTGCTCTGATTAAGGGCACTCTACAGTACCCGCTCGGCCTCCTCGGGGTCAGTGAGAGAGTCGACGTTAGGGAACACGACAGAACCCTTAAGAAGCCCTATACAAGCAAAACAATGGTTTGTAAATTATTCTTAAATTGTTTTACACAAATAAGATTGAAATGAAGAAGAATTTTGCTCACCATGCTTCTTGGCTCTCCACCCATATTGGGATCCATTTCTTTCCACCATCGGGATTCTGGGGTTATAATATACAAAATTTTCTGAACTCATCGGTCTATTCTGTAAAGCCGTTGTGGTTCTCAGCAAGTAGCTGAAATGAAGGGAGAAAAAAATCAGCAAAAGCAAGAAATTATCGTTCTGTACGATGAAAGGAAACAAAGACCCGAAGACCTACAGAACACATTTCAGGATTCGGGAAAAGCTGGAGATGTGGTCAGGATGATGTCCTTAGTAGCAATAATAACGAACCTCTCCATCCATGTATGGTCGTTGTCATCATATACGCTGGTGAGAAGAACGTGGTGACCATGCTTGCTTAAGTTTAACACACCCCCATGGAAAATCTTGGGGAGTAAAGATTCATCATATGTGCGAGAGTTAGGGATTCTCCATACTCAATGCATAACTATCGAAGGCATGCCAAAACTTACCGCTTGTGGAATTTGCAGGTGCTTGTTGCTCCTGGAGATCAAATGTGGTGCTAAGATGAAGAGGTATGATGGTGTTTACGGTTGGAGGTTCAGACTCGACGTCAACCTCTTTGGTTTTTGTTTTCTTTGGGTCACCACCAAAGAGAAGACTAGTGTTTCCGAAGATAGTAGTGTAAGAAGACATGCTAGTAAAAGATCAGTCAAGAGGTTCTTACTGAGAAAGTTGAATGTTGTAGAAAAACTCTAAGGAAATTCAGAGAAGGAGAAAGAGTTGTGAAAGTAGTGAAAGTGAAGAAGCAAAAATAATAAGTAGTAGAAAAGTTATAGACGACAAAGACCGTGGTCATGATTACCTCGAAAACAGGCAAAAATATATTTGCTGAATCGCGGGGCAACACGTGTTTGAGGTATTAAATGTGAGAAGACGTGCGTCTCTTCAAGTGTTAGAGACCGTTCAGGAACTTTCCCGCTAAGAAAAGAATCCTCATCTACTTCCCTATAACACCGAGTTGCGTCAACGAAAAGTAGGGGAACTATCTGTATGGGGTGAAATTGGTTGATAACAGGTGGTCGGATGGTGAGGTGATGGGTGGAACCCAAATAGGCAGAAGGTGAGTCAACAACTAACTGGCACCAGATGCAGAGTATGTAACCGGTACCATATGGATTCCAAAGGAAGCATAGTCGATAATAGAGATTCAAAGGTTTGACATCGGATATCATTTAATTAGTCATTATAGAGAATATCCGAATTCAAAGCCAGCCGTTATGCACCCATCAATGAATAACGTTTTTATTCTCATTCAAGTGGAACTTGATTTTAGGATCTTGTCTCCCTAAATAGAGCTATAAATAACACGATTAACAACCATTGAAGGACATGAAACGTTTTGCACTCAAAAAGATGTAATTTATTCTCTCATTACATAGAACCCAAATACTTGAAATATTTTTGCTATTGTCATCAGAAGGGTTAAGTCCTTAGTCAGGCTTGTTATTTTCTTTAATTCTATTCGTCAATCTTATTTTCGTTCTTGTTTATTTATCATTTTTGAATCAAATCGATTCGCTTGTCTATAAATCAAGCTATAAATTCAACTGTACCATTCTACGGGTAAACAATGACTTTGGTAAAAAAAAGTCATAGTTATATGACCTTTTATGAAATTTACCCCTCTATATTATTATGACTATGGTAATATCTCCTTGAATTATGATCCAGGTTTAATATCTTCTAATCTCTGTGAAAAGAAGTAGTTATCCGCATCGAAAACTCGACTTTAGGAGCTAGTGATTGGCAGATTGCAGGTGGTGTAGGCAGGGGCAGATCTACTAAAGCCCGTGGGGGTGGTATGCCACACACAAGCTTTGGCCGAAACCTTAACTATTTATGTATGCATATCTGCAAAATATGATTAATATACCTGGTGCCACCCGGAGTAGCAATAGTTGTTAAGGTGATAGTGGCAAATGGCTGATAAATTATCTTTTGCAGTGAGGGATAGAACCACTGAGCCTACACTTTTTAAAACCTTTTTAGCTCCTTATTTTTCTTTATTTAATTATTGTTGACTATATCTTTCTTTGTTAGTAAATATTGACTTTTATTTCATCTTAGTTAGTAGTATTTTGTTTTGACCCCATCTTAAAACAACATCTCCTTTTCAAAATACTCGCTCCCAATAGAATCCCAAACAAAAATCCTTGACCATCGTCCCAACTTCCACCCCTTCGTTAGCGCCACTGTCAGTCTTCACTTCCCTTCCGCTGGCGTCGCTGCTTCGTCCGTCCAGCTCGACATCTTCCATCATCCTCCAGCAGCCATTGTAGGGCTCTCTCACTCTTAGTCTCTCTTTGTTGATTTCTCTTGATTATTTTCTAGAAAGTCTTCGCTGAAATTGCTACATAGAACGTGACGTATTTATAAACGTAAGTAATGATGTCATTATTGACCGTTTCAGAATATGAACACTCATCGAGGACAATTGTAAATGGATGACTTTTTGTTAGAAGTTTTATGCTTTGCGTCAATTAGTTATAGTTATTTTTTATTTTCGTTTGATCGATTTGTCTATATAGACAAAAAAAGATGAATAACCCAAACCAAAGCCAAAGTTGATCAAATCGATTAGCTTGGCACCCGGAACCTCCACATCCTGGATCCGCCTCTGAGTGTAGGTCCTGTATAAGCCTTGCAAACATATTTTTCATAGTTTAGATAACTCTTCAGTTAGAATAAAATATTGGATTTAATTAAAAAGTAATAATAAGGGATTATTAAAAAAAATGATAGATGAAAAACTAAAAACTCCAAGAGGATCATTGTTCACTAGCACCCATGGATGAAATTTATGAGGTGGGTTCAGACTAGCAGTTTTGTTGGCATAGTTCACTTCAAGCTGTACAAATTTCTTTGCCTCAGTAACATAGACAAGGTTTTGAAAATTTCAAAATTTTAAAAAATAATCTTATTAATGGATTTAAGTTATATATATACTGATAGTGTAAAAAACTTTTATTCTACTATAGCAGGCCAATTACTATTTTTATCATATTATCAGTTAATACTTATCATTACAAATACGGCCTATAATTACTTTAGAAGTGAGAGATATGTCTTGGGATAATGAGAAAACATATGTACAACATGAAAAAACTGACATCTATACCAACTGTGCTCTTATGCAAATAGTAACATTATCAGGATATAGATCCAGAGATTCAAAGCACTTTGCAAACTCTGTTTTCTTTCCCATCAAAACTAGATTCTCAACTGTATTGGGAAAAATCGGTTCGTATTAAATGATCGACTAATAGCGTGTCATGTGGAATCGAAGGCAGATAGAAGATAAATCAAGTAAGAAGTAAGACCGGGGATAACAGCTACAGATGGCATCAGACATACCACGAAGGGAGCATAATTCCTGGGAGAAGGACGAATGTTTACCACCAAATATCATTTAGTGAATAATATTCTCTAATATTAAATGGGCAGCCGTTGCAGAGACTTATGCACCCATGACCTACCATCACGCATTCATCAATGACCCTTTTTATTGTCATTTAAGAGGGACCTGATCCTAGGATCTTGTTTCCTAGGTATAGCTATAAATAGTGACTTCAACAACCATTGTAAGACATGAAATCTCAGGAAAAACTTATGCCATACTTTATTCTCAACAAAATAATACAACTTTACTTTCTGTTTGACATTGCTCTTACTGCTGTCCTTGGAAGCATTGGTCCTGGAGCTAGGCTTATCATTTCCTTGATTTTTAACTCTAAGTCTTATTTTTAATTTAATTATTTTTATCATTTTGGATCAAATCAGTTCGCTTGTCTATAAACCATGTAACAAATTCAACTGTACCGTTTTACGGGTAAACATCAACACATGCTATAAACTTGTAATGTGTTTCCAATATCACAAATAAAATGAATATAAGAAAAAACCTTTCCGAGGCTAATTTAGGGATATCACTAAAACATATTTAACTACTATGAACAGAGTATTTAACCAAAGACGTGTTCAAATTATTTAGAGTTTAACTTCTATAAACATTGACATCAGATCATCTACCCACCGTTTCCTCCATACTATGGGTATTGTGGAGTCTAGTGGGGTTGCTTTCACTACGTTCATGCTTAAGGGAGCGGCTTATCAGCGGTGGAGAGCGTATGAGTTGGGTAGTTCGGCAGAGGCAGTTTCGCTCACTTGGGATCAGTTCTCAAATACGTTCTTGAGGGGGTTTGTTCCCAAGAGTCTCAGAGATGCATGGCGCGCAAAGTTTGAGCAGTTGCACCAAGGTTCTATGACCGTATCAGAGTATGAAGTCCGGTTCAGCGATTTGTCTAGGCATGCACCGGCCTTGGTTGCTACTATTAGAGAGCGAGTCCATCGATTTATCGAGGGGCTCAACACTAGTATCAGATTTGGCATGGCCCAGGAGTTAGATATGGACATCGCATAACAACAGGGTGTGGAAAGTTCTAGGAGATTAGAGGGTATGTGGGCCCGGGAGAGAGAAGAGAGGGAGGCCAAGAGGCCTCGAGATTCTGGCACATATAGAGGTGTTTGTGCCTCGGTTGCAGCTCATCATGGTAGGAGCTATGTGAGTCTCCCTATTAATTCAGTAGTTCCAGCTTCCAGCGGTATTTCAACCACTCCTAGGATGCATACTCTCTATTATGCACCGCCATTGTCTAGTGCACCTCCTGCACGGGGTACTTTCAGCAGTCAGTCCAGCCGATTAGGCTCGAGCCAGTCGCAATAGCCAGGTCCTTTGAGAGCTTGTTTTGAGTGTGGTGACACTTGTCATATGGTGAGGGATTGCCCCAGACTCAGGAGGGGTACACCCTCACAGACTACTCAGGCTCAGCGTATTCCATCGAGTCCTCAGGCTTCTCAGGCCATAGTTACCGCACCAGTTTCCACTCCACTTGCACAGCCAGCTAGAGGTGGAGGTCAGGCAGGTAGAGGTCACCCTAGATATGGAGGCCAGGCCAGATATTATGCTCTTCCTGCTAGGACAGAGGCAGTTACATCCGATTTAATCATCACATGTATTGTTCTGGTCTGTCATAGAGATGCATCAGTCTTATTTGATCTAGGCCCCACTTATTACTATGTGGAATCTTACTTTGCTCCATATTTGGGTGTATCCCGTGATTCTTTAATTTCTCCTGTCTATGTGTCCACACCTGTGGGATATTCCCTTGTTGTTGACCGTGTGTACCGGTCGTGTTTAGTTGTTCTTAGTGGTTTTAAGACCAGAGCCGATCTAGTTTTGCACATTATGGTAGATTTTGATGATATTTTGGGGATGGCCTGGTTGTCGCCCTATCAAGTTATTCTTGATGGTCATGCTAATACCGTGACGCTGGCTATGCCAGGGTTACCACGGTTAGAGTGGAGAGGTACTTTAGATTATGTCCTAGCAGGGTTATCTCATTTCTAAAGGCTCAGCGGATGGTTGACAAGGGATGTTATGCGTATCTAGAATATGTGATAGATGTCAGTGTTGATACTCCTACCATTGACTCGGTTCCGGTAGTAAGGGATTATCCAGATATATTCTCGGCACATCTTCCGGGCATGCCGCCCGACATGGATATCGATTTTGGTATTGATTTGTTATCGGGGACTCAGCCTATTTCTATTCCTCCATATTATATGGCCCCGCCATAGTTGAAGGAGTTAAAAGAGCAGTTACAGGAGTTGCTTGATAAGGGTTTTATTCGGCCTAGTGTATCACCTTGGGGTGCTCCGGTCTTGTTTTTAAAGAAGAAGGATGATTCTATACACATGTGTATTGATTATCGCCAGTTGAACAAGGTTACAGAGAAGAACATGTATCCATTACCATGTATTGATGACCTATTTGATCAGCTACAGGGTGCCAGAGTGTTCTCCAATATTGACTTGTGTTCAGGCTATCATCCGTTGAAGATTCGGGAGCCATATATCCCGAAGACTGCCTTTAGGACTCGGTATGGTCATTAAGAGTTCCTTGTGATGTCGTTTGGGCTTACCAACGCCCCAACATCATTCATGCACTTGATGGACAGTGTATTCCGGCCCTATCTTGACTCATTCGTCATTTTGTTTATTGATGACATTCTGGTGTACTCCTGGAGCCGGGAGGATCATGAGCAACACCTGAGGACCGTGCTTCAAACCTTGAGAGAAAAGAAGTTATATGCAAAATTTTCAAAGTGTGAATTCTGGCTTGATTCGGTGGCATTTTTGGGTCATATAGTGTCGAGTGAGGGGATCAAGGTAGATTCAAATAAGATTCAAGCAATGCAGAGTTGGCCCAGACCGTCTTTAGCTACGGAGATCCAGAGTATTCTTGGTTTGGCGGGATATTACCGTCAATTTGTAGAGGGTTTCTAGTCTATTGCAGCACCTATGACCAGATTGACCCAGAAGGGTGCTCCGTTTAGGTGGACTGAGGAGTGTGAGGAGAGCTTTCAAAAGCTCAAGACAGCTTTGACTACAGCCCTATTGTTGGTGTTGCCTTTGGGTTTGGGGTCTTATACTGTGTACTGTGATGCATCACCTATTGGTCTCAGCGCGATGTTGATGTAGGACGGTAGGGTGATCGCCTACGTGTCTAGAAAGCTGAAGGTGCATGAGAAGAACTATCATGTCTACGACCTTGAGCTAGCAGCTATTGTTCATGCCTTGAAGATTTGGTGGTACTATTTGTACGGTGTCCCTTGTGAGGTCTACACCAATCACCAGAGTCTACAACATGTGTTCAAATAGAAGGATCTTAACTTGCAGCGTCAAAGGTGGTTAGAGTTGCTTAAGGACTATAACATCACCATTCTATATCATCCCGGGATGGCCAACGTGGTGGTCGATGCCTTGAGTCGCAAGGAGGAGAGCTTGGGAAGTTTAGCATATATATCGGTATCAGAGAGGCCATTAGCCTTGGATGTTCAGGCCTTGGCCAACCAGTTTGTTATATTGGATGTTTCTGAGCCAAGTCGAGTTTTGGCTTGTGTGGTTTCCCGATCTTCTCTTTATGATCGTATCAGAAAGCATTAGTATGACGACCCCAATATGCTTGTCCTCAAGGACACGGTTCAGCATGACAATGCCAAGGAGGTCACTATTAGGGATGACGGTGTATTACGGATGCATGGCAGGCTATGTATGCCCAATGTAAATGGCTTGCATGAGGTGATTCTCCAAGAGGCTCACAGTTCGCGGTACTCCATTCATCCGGGTACCGCCAAGATGTATCAGGACTTGTGGCAGCACTATTGGTGGAGGCAGATAAAGAAGGACATAGTGCAATATGTAGCTCGGTGCCTATATTGTCAGTAGGTGAAGTATGAACATCAGCGACCAGGTGGATTGCTTTAGAGGCTAGAGATTCCAGGGTGGAAATGGGAGTGGATCACTATGGATTTTGTTGTTGGGCTCCCACAGACTTGGAGGAAGTTCGATATAGTATGGGATATTGTGTATAGGTTGACCAAGTCGGCTCATTTCATTATGGTGGTGACTACTTATTCTTCAAAATAGCTGGCTCAGGTCTATATTCGCGAGTTTGTCAGGCTTCATGGCGTGCCGGTATCTATCATTTTTGAACGGGGTACACAATTTACATCGCGATTCTGGAGGGCCATACAACATGAGTTAGGCACGTGGGTGGAGTTGAGTATAACATTTCACCCTTAGACGAACGGACAGTCCGAGTGCACTATTAAGATATTGTAGGATATTCTTCGTGCGTGTGTGATGGAGTTTGGGGGTTCTTGGGATCAGTTCATGCCCCCCGCGGAGTTTTCCTACAACAACAGTTACTAGTCGAGCATTCAGATGGCTCCGTATGAGGCTTTGTATGGGAGACGGTGTCGGTCTCCGGTGGGTTGGTTTAGGATGCTTTGGAGAAGGTTAAATTGATTCAAGATCGACTTCGCACAGTCCAATCTAGACAGAAGAGTTATGCGGATTGGAAGGTTTGCTACGTTGCATTCATGGTTGGGGGCGGGTCTTGCTTCGGGTTTCGCCCATGAAAGGCATTATAAGGTTCGAAAAGAAGGGAAATCTGAGCCCTAGGTATATCGGGACATTTGGGATACTTGAGAGGATTGGAGAGGTGGCCTACAGGCTTGCTCTACCACCCAGTCTAGCTGCAGTTCATCTAGTATTCCATGTTTCTATACTTTGGAAGTATCATGGCGATCCGTCTCACGTGTTGGATTTAAGTTAGTCCAGTTGGGCAAGGATTTATCTTATGTTGAGGAGCCTGTGGCTATTTTGGACAGGGAGGTTCAAAAGTTGAGGTCGAAGAACATTGCTTTAGTGAAGGTTCAGTGGAGGGGTCAGCCAGTCGAGGAGGGACTTGGGAGACCGAGCATGATATGCGTAGACGTTATCCTCATATTTTCGCCACTTCGTGTATGTCTCTATATTCGTTCGAGGACGAACATTTATTTTAAGAGGCGGGGGATGTAACAACCCAGCCGGTAATTTTGAGTATTTTAGCCCCTATCCCCTAAATTATGCTTCCTCTATGCTATATTATGGTTATGTAACTTTCAAAGGTGGTTGGTTTTGGTTTTGGGTGAGTTTTGGAGTGAAATTGGACACATAGTCCCTAAGTTGGAGGTTTAGGTTGTAAAAGTTGACCGCAGTTTTACTTGTGTGAAGATGACTCCAGAATGGAGTTTTGAGAATTCCAATAGCTATGTATGGTGATTTTTCTCGTAGGAGTGTGACCAGATGTCGATTTGGAGGTCCGTAAGTCGTTTCGGCGTGAATTGGCAAAAGTTGGCAAAATGAAAGATTTTGGAAAGTTTGACCGAGGGTTGACTATATTCATATCGGGGTCGGATCCTGATTTCAGAAGTTGGAATAGGTCTGTAATGTCATTTATGACTTATGTATAAAATTTGGTCTCAATCAGAGTTTGTTTGGTATGAATCGACGTTGGTTTCGGAATTTGGAAGTTCATAGGCTTGAATTTAGGTTGCGATTCGTAGAATTTATGTTGTTTGATGTGATTTTTGGCCTCGAGTAAGTCGTTAGGTGTTTTGGAACTAGTTTCTATATTCGGACGGGGTCTTGGGGGCCCCGGGTGATATTCGGATCGAATCCGTAACAATTTGGACTTGTTGAATTTTGCTGAAGGTTGGCAGCGCGACCGACGCTCAACCGAGATACCCCGGTCAAGAAAGCCTTTACAATGCCTTCTACCCAACTCACCCATGAATAAAGAGAAGAATACATTTCATTAATTAGACAGTAAGAGTTCATGTGAATAACACCAGTTTATTTCCATTAGTTACGTCATTAACAAGTCTCCAAAACAGTACATTGTACAATCATAGTTAAAGTGGAACAGATGATACCATTACAAAATTTTTAGTTTAACATTGCCAAAAAAAGATACAACCCACACTATATCTATGGAGCCTCTAACCGGAAAAATAGAGTGCTATGACAGTGCCGACAACAAGGCCCCGGCTATACCTCAAAATGCTATATACAAAGGATAAGAGATACAGGACCCCAAAATAAAGTGGGGCTCACCAAGTCAGCTGAGGAGAGGGTGTGCTGCTATCACTGATCAATACCATCTGCTATGGAACCACCTGCATCCATTAGAGATGCAGCACTCCCGGCAAAAGGGACGTTAATACATATGGAATAGTACTAGTATGTAAAACTAAACACCCTCTCAATAGAACGAGTAACAATAAATGGAGAATAAAACATGAAATCAATAAGAGACTCAAACAATATCAAGGTGTCAAGTTAGGGGAAAGGTAAATTTCAAGTAAGTTTTAGTAATTTATGTTAGGATATCTTTAGCACCGATACACCACCGTATTTTAGCACGGAGTCCGATCTCAGCCCGACCGGCTAAGCTGTCTCACCCCGAGACATACACTCACAAATACCACAATGTGCGCGGCATGGCGTCCGATCTCAGCCCGATCGGCTAAGTTGTCTCACTACAATGACGTGTGGGTTGACATCACATCACATCTCGCTAGCAATAATCTCATCCCATTTAAGAGGAAACATATCAACACACCAATCTCATCCCATATAAGGGGAAATAATCTCGTCACATTAACACGGGGATTTACCCCTCAATCAATCCTGCACCGGCACGTGTAGTTTCAGGATTAGGTTGTTCCGACCTACCCTTCCTGGGTGGCTAAGCGATACTCCCAAGGCATTTATTATTAAAAGGATTTACCACTTATTTATTATTTTTTTACATGTCATTCATTTTATTGGCACCATTTGCCATAACGCAATATTATTCTTGGTATGTTGGCCGCACTTTAATTCATGCTCACTATTCCACTTTCAAACATTATCACGGATTGTCAACAACAAACATTTCTATTCAAGACTTTAAGCACACATTTGAGAAATTTAGGGTCTTAAGCACATGTGATTTCCTACATAATTTGATGTGATCACTTTCATTTGAGCTTAACATGAAGTCACAATATTTTAATACATACTCATACTTTGAACACGCTCCCGAAGAATAACATAATATGATAAGACTATTCCGGAACACATTTTGAACATAATCATATATATACATCTTCCGACACCAAACTTATTCAGAAAAGCCAATTCATAATGGACAACTCGGGATTTACAAGAACATCGTGGGAATTCAATTCTATGAGAGATGTTTAGCCAACAAACCTCGCCTCGAGCTTTTTCAATTTCTACAATGTTTCGAAAATCTTAGCCACTTCGATTTATTTAGAGATATAGAAAAATCAAACACAAATTAGGAAGGAGTTCATAGTTCCAGCTCACTTGAGCATTTTATCAAACACTAGGTGTGCATTAAGGTTTCAAGGTCCTCCTTGGTGGATTCTTTCATCACACTACCCAAAGTTTACCCAAAGGAGCTCAACAATCTTCCCACTAACTTTGATGGTACATGAATGTATAATGAACAACTCCCATCCCCAAGAATTGCCTTACTCATTACCTATTTCGAATTAAATTCCAGAATTGAGGGCTAGGGAGTAGAATCTTATCTCTAGGATGAAGACCTAGTGAGTTTTTCTTATAAATGCTTCAACTTTGAGCAAGAATTGATGAATGATAAGCGTAGGAACTTCCCCTCTCACTCTATGGCACTCCCTCTCCCTAGAAATATAAGTTTGAACCTTCTAAAATGATCCTTAAGACTGTTTTATAAGAATGGGGTCGGGTTAAAAAATTAAAAACAATGAAGCCCCAATGCAGATCTCTACAATTATCAATGCATAAGTCTACTTCGGCACCATGAAACCCCGGGTTTTAGGTAAAGTTTTACGGGGCCTTACACACAAACCTTGCACAAATTTGTGCATGGTTACAAATCGAGCCTAAAACCATTCTTTTGCCTTCTGAAATTCGCGAATCCAGTGATGCAACATGAAATCTCAGATTTCTCTCATGTGCTATTAAATCCATGGCATGCATGGCGTTTCTTCATCATCACCACTATTATTCTTCGTTCAGAGGTCAAACGTAGTGACCTCTGGACATTGAGGTTTTTTCCGATGGTTCTTTGCCTACAACGGACATTCTTCACTCAGGTAAACTTCTTCATCATTATTTACTTTATCTCCTTAGCTTTTTCCCGATTTTGCTTGTATCACCACTCCTCCGTCACTCTACACTACCCTGGTTTGAATTTGTTAAAACCCTAAGGTTTGAAGGTACTATAAATAGGAGCCTTAATGGCTCTTACCTAACAATGCCTAATAATATAAAAAATATCAATACACAATACAATAGCATTTAGTGTTTTTCAATCGATGCCTAAGTTCTTAATTGATTTTTGATTTCTCTCTCTTTTTCCAGTTCTGAGTTTATTCACTAATCGAAGTTTAAGTCTTTGGCTCCCAAACGGCTAAATAAAGTCTTTGTTTGGTTTGCTGCTTAAAGGAAGGTCAGTACACATCGACCCTTCCTCTCTTTTAATTGTTTCAAGTTAAAGTCATGTTCCTATTATTATTCTTTGCTTTGTTTATAATGTATTAGTTTGATCATTATGCTTTGACATTGTGTGAAATCACTTTCCTCTAATAATCTAAAATTAGTTTAGTGCTCATCGACCACCTTTGCAAACTTAATGAATGCTTCTCTAAGTTGAGATATTCTAAGTGTTGTTGGACTTCTATAGTTGACTAAGAACTTCAATGATCTTTTGCACTTGTCCTGGCTTTAGATTTCATGATATTTTTGCTAAAGCTTTCATGTCTGCTCTACTACTCTTGCCTTGATAATACCTGTTGATCTATATCATGTATTTGAGTTACTTGTTCGATAAAACTAAGACTACGGTAATTATGGATACCTAAGGACAATTACAAGATTGTCAATGTAATTAAAGTGTATTAGTTCAGTTGCCTTCTTTCTTCAAAAATATATTTTTTCTGTGATTCTGAGACTTCCTGAAATACCATTAAGAAGGTCTCCTGTTGACCTTCATGACTATGTGATCATCCGTAAGTTTCACTGCATGAAAAGTGTTTTGAAGTGATTCAACTAAGTTTTAATGAATTTATGTAGTTGGCCTTATATGTGTTCTGTCAGCCTAGCTTAAACCATGCCCTTGATTTTCCTTAAGAGCTTAGTATCTATTGTATTTGTGCATTATCTCTTGGTTATTCCATGCTGATGAAACTAGAACTTCATAATGTTCGGACTAATATACTCAACCTATTTAACTAGACTAGTTATCCTGCTATTAGAACCATGCCTACTTATTGTGAATATTAATTCCTTTGAAATCCTGCAATTAGCCTGTTGATCTAATCCTATGCTATTTAATACTCCACCATGTCTTATAGTCTTGCAATCTTATAATAACATCTCATGTAGGTGTCTGGGTACCCTCTCTTAGAAATTCTGCACTCATTCTTGTTCAAACAGAATTCTTGCCTTCGTGTGCTCTCATATCTTTCAGAATTATGTCACCTTATAAAGAAGAAAGCTGCATCTTGTTATTCTAAAAAGGATTAACCACATAGCATAGGGATATAAGTCAACTGGTATCACTAAAAGAGTTTAAGGAAAACTTCTGATGTTTATATGCCTTGTTTGAATGCTACATTGTGTCTTTATGAGTATCTTAATTCCTAAAACGCATTGCATAAACTTTCACTATTCAAGATCAATTATGATGGGCATGTTAGTATAGTTCCATATTTAGTACTCAGTCATGTTGAATGATGTATTATTCGTTAGAATACAACATGTACACATTTGAATGTCACTCAATATGAATTCTATACTCATCCTTATATTAAAGGAAACTGCTGCTTGCATATCATGTTTGTGATATTATACCCAGGACATTGAAACCTACTAAGTTCGCTGAAGCTTACCCATAAACTTAGAAGAACCCCTTTTAAATGTCTATCTACCCTGTTTGAATGTAGGACTATAACAACCTGACCGTTCATTTTGAACTTTAAGGTTTCGTTCAGTGGTTCGAGGTCTTGAGTAGCTTCCTATTGTGCATTATGACTTGCGTGAATGCTCAGATTTTATTTTTGGATGATTCGGAAAGAATGCAGATGGGTGATTCTCACTTTAGAAGCTTAAGTATTTATCGAGGTTTCACTTTTGTAAAAATGGCCCCGTAACGTGTTTTGATGGCTCCGATAGTTTTGTATTGTGATTTTGGACTTAGGCTTATGCCCAGAATCAATTTCAGAGGGTAGTAGGTTGATTTGTGTTGTTTTGCCGAAAATTGGTAATTAAAAGGCTTAGAATTTTTATAAGTTTGACCGTAGATTGACTTAATACCTATCGTGTTTGAATTTCTATTTCAAGACTCGGAATAACTCTATTTTGTCATTTGGAACTTGTCCACAATTTGGCATCATTCCGAGTTCATTTGATAGGAATCAGACGTGCGGTTGTGTTTTTAGAAGTTCTTGAGTTTTGATGTTGAATTCATGTGTTTTGAGGTCCAATTCGTGATTTCGGATGCTATCTTGATGATTTGATCGCATGAGCGAGTTCGTGTTATGCTTTTAGACTTGTGTTGGTGTTTGGTTTGGAGCCTCGAGGGCCCGGGTGAGTTTCGTACGTATTTCGGAGTGTTTGGGAGAGTTTTACTGTTGTTGGTGTGAACAAGTGCTGCAGGCCTCGCAAATGCGAGGTGAGAGATTGTATTTGCGATGTTTAGCTTAGTCTGCTAGGTTTGTATTTGCGAACCCTGTGTTCACATTTGCGAAGGTGGTCTAGGTTCAACAATGATCGCATTTGCGATCATCTTGATCACTTTTGCGAAGGTCCAAAGTTCGCATTTGTGAACAAGTCATCACATTTGTGATGACATCAGTGATGGGAAGAGTTTTGCTTATGCGATAATTACTTTGCGTTTGTGAGGTTCGCATTTGCGAACCCCAGGTCGCATTTTCGACACCTGCAAGTGGACAAAAAGATGAGGGACGAGAGTTTTAGCCGCATTTTCATATTTTGGAACCCTAGACTCGGTAGGAGGTGATTTGAAAGAGGGATTTTCACCTACATCAAAATCATGTAAATCAAAGTGAAAATATGTGAAACTTTGTCAAGTTTCTGAAAAATAAGAATTTGAATTTTGAGAGTCTATTTGGACTCGAATTTTGAAGCTAATCACAGATATAAACTCATGGGGTCATGGGTAGTCGCAATCTACCATTGGACCCGGGTTTTGACCGGACAAGCCCCTGGTTGACTTTTGTTGACTTTTGAGGAATTGTGTAAAGATCATAGATTTATTTATTGGAATTGATTTCTCTTGGATTATTTGATGTTACTAAGTCGATATTGGTTTAGATTTGTGCCAAGCGGAGGTGAATTGTAAAGGAAAAGCTATTTTTGAGAATTGATTGAGGGCTTTTGAGGTAAGTATCTTGCCTATCATTATGTGGGGGAACTACCTAGCAGGGATTGGTTTATTTGTACTATTTGAACTACATGAAAGACATGTACACGAAGTGACGAGTGTGTACACAGCTTATATGTGGAAATTTGACCGTTTAGATTCTTAGGTTTCTTATACACATTAAAATGAAGTCGCCTTAACATGATTACATCCTCCATTGCTAAATTTACCCTTATATGTCTTATTTGAGGTTGATTGGTACATGTTCTACCCTCGTTGCCAAATATAATCTTATATGACTTAATTGAAGTTCTTACCTCTTTTATTGGCATGTTATCTTTTCCGTAATCGCTTATCCTTAGTTGAAGTTCTTGTTATCTCTTACATGGTTGATTTATCCTTATCAGAATCACTGTTACATGTTATCTCTCTTATTATTGAGTTATTTTTATTTGAAATCATTATTACATGTTATCTCGCCTATTGTTGAGTTACTCTTTTTTACATCATTGTTACATACTATCTCTCTCATTGTTGAGTTATTCTTGTTTGATACCATTATTACTTGTTATGTCTTTCTTTGTGAGCTCGTTTTTCCATTCTATATTTAGAAATTCTTGTGTTGCTTTACTTGCCGTACTCCCATGTTATTGTTGTTGTTATTGTTATTATTATTGTTGTTGTACTTAGTGTTATTGAGCCGAGAGCTATGTGTGGTTGTGGCATTGGAATTGTTTTGAGGAAATGTTGTGGCATATTGTCACATGTGGTGTGAGTTGTTATGTTGTGTTGTTATATTTTGGGCACACGTGATATTGTTGAGAGGATTGTCGGGGTGTTCACACGTGAGTTGTCTGTTCTATTGTTATTATTGATATTTGCATATGCGGCGTGACAAGGCAGGCTATATATGTGTAGGTTTGCATATGTGGCGAGACAAGGTGGGGATATTATTATGCGCGTGCGACAAGACAAGGCGGGCATTTACTTTATTGTTGCGCACGTGATGAGACAAGGGGGGCTATGTCGGGGATGATTTGTGATGACTTGTGATGACCTGGGGAATTGTTATTGATGATATTTGTGTAGTAGTGTGACTAGCTTGTGTGAGCCATGCATTTTATGTTTTGTTGTGTTGTTTCCTATTTGTCATTCGTTGTCTCTACTCTTACTTGTTCACTCGAGTTGTGATAGAACACTTGCAGAAGCGTACACGTAATTAATCAATCATATCAGTTTAAGAAGATGAACCTTGATATTTATTGATCGTTTAGATGAATTCTCGTATACTTATATTTGCCTTCTATATGAGAGTTGTACTACTGGCACGTGAGTTGTCCGTACGATTATGAGGTATTGTTATGTCTAGCACGTTAGTTGTCCGTGCGAATATGAGATATTGTCACTCTCTTAGCACATCAGTAGTCCGTACAGATTTGAGGTACTAATGGTATTGACACGTGAGTTATCCGTGTAGCACGTGAGTTGTCCGTGCGGTTATGAATTTTAATGTAGGCACAATATGTCAGGTGATTAGGGTTCATTACTTGGGACCCGCAAATTGTGGTTATGAGGTGTAGCACCTCGGAAAACTTCTTGTATAAACCTTGTGTGAAAGCGATAGTTTATTGGGTTGTTACCCGCTTTCCCTTACTTGGTTTTACCGAACTTTAACTGTATTCAGTTTACTCTACGACGTTATTACCTGATGTTCCTTGTTGCTAATTGTTGCTTCTAGTTTCTATTGCAAGTATTGTTTTGTTATTTTTACCATGCTTAGCTTTATATTGATATTGTTCCCTGTTAGTTTCACAATCATACTTGTACAAGTTATTAAGTCTAGTAGGTTTCTTGACTGCCCCTCATCACTACTCCACCGAGGTTAGTCTTGATAATTACTGGGTACTGCTGTGGTGTACTCATGCTACGCTTTCTGCACATTTTTGTGCAGATCCAGGTACTTTGGAGTTTGTTGATCATTATATAGCTGATCAGATATTGCTGTGGAGACTTCAAGGTATACCTGCCATCGCATTCACAAGCCTCGGAGTCACCTTTTGAAGTCAATATTGTACTCTTTAATTCTATTCCAAAATAGTTATACTTAGAGATTTTCTAGTGAACTCAGTAGAGTTTATGACTTGTACTACCGGTTTTGGGATATTGTGTATCATGTTGGGATTATTGACTTTATATAGAAATATATGGTTTAAGTCTAATAGTTGTTTTGGTTAAATTCTATCATTAATTCAGCAAGTGTTAGGCTTACCTAGTCTTAGAGACTAAGTTCCATCACGATATCCTATGGAGGAAAATCGGGGTCGTGACAAGTTGGTATCAGAGTTCTAGAATCATAGGTGCTACGAGTCATAAGCCAGTTTAGTAGAGTCTTACGGATCGGTACGGAGACGTCTGTACTTATCTTCGAGAGGCTACGGAACTTATTAGGAAACTTCACTTCTTTCATTCCTATCATGCAAGTTTATTCATTTCGGAGTTTGAGCCATAGTCATTCTATTCTTTCACAAAGATGAGAACACGAGCTACAGTTACTGATGACGCTGCCACCAGAGCCGGTGTTGCTAGGGGACGGGGCAGAGGCAGAAGCCTAGGAGGACCACGTGCAATAGCTAGAGCACCTTCCAGAGTAGCAGTCGAGGAGCCACCAGTAGCTCCGATTAGGGGATAGGCACCGGAGGCGCCTGTTGCTACCCCGAGACTTCAAGAGACTCTAGCTTAGTTCCTGAGCATGTTTGGTACATTGGCTCAGGCGGGATTGATTCTAGTTGCACCAGCTAATTCACAGATCAGGGAGGAGCTCAGACTCCTATCGCCTGTACTCCAGAGCAGCGAGTCCACATTGGTCAGGTTCCATGTGTCATGACAGCACAACTTATTTTTCCGGTTAAGCCTGAGGTCAGGCCAGGGGCATCTGAGGAGAAGCAGTTTAGACTTGAGAGATTTAAGAAGTATCTTCCTCCTACTTTTAGTGGCTTAGCTTCAGAGGATGCACATGGTTTTCTAGAGAAGTGTCATCGTACTCTCCATACCATGGGTATTATGGAGACGAGCGGGGTTGCTTTTACTACATTCAAGTTGTCGGGATCAGCGTATCAGTAGTGGCGGGATTACGTTGAGGGTAGCCCACCCAATACAGCTTCACTTTCATGGACTAAGTTTACAGAGATGTTCTTGAGATATTTTGTTCCCCAGACCCTTCAGGATGCATGGCGCATGGAGTTCGAGCAGCTGTGCTAGGGTACTATGTCAGTGTTAGAGTACGATGTTTGATTCAGTGATTTCTCCAGGCATGCACTTGCTTTGATTTCTATAATTAGAGAGCGAGTCTGCAGGTTCATTAAGGGGCTCAGTTATGGTATCCGATTCAGCATGGCTCGGGAGTTGGAGATGGATGTTCCGTTTCAGTAGGGGGTAGAGATCGCTCGGCGATTAGAGGGCATGTAGGGCCAGGAGAGAGAGGGCAGGGAGGCGAAGAGGCCCCGTGGACCGGGAGGATCTACTAATCCCTATTTTTTAGGCAGGATACATCATGGAGGTGGTTTGGTAGGTCAACCAGTTCAGTTTGCACTTCAGGCTTCACGCGGTGTTTTAGATACCCACGGGTCCCAGAGTTCCCGTACCGGACAGCTTCCACAGCCATGTCAGAGGAGAGGTTGCTTTGAGTGTGGAGATACCAGCCACATGGTGAGAGATTGTCCCAGACGTCAGACAGATGTGTCACGACGGGATATTCAGGCTATGAGTTATGCTCTAGTTGCTGCTACACCTACACCGCCAGCTAGGTCATGAGACTTGGGTGGACTTTTTGTTAGTTAAATATAATAGGTTTTGACGTGATTTCTGGATGGTTTGGCCACAATTTATGATCTGGGTGTTCTACAGGTATGAGAAGTTTGTTTCGTGTTGTGGTTTTGGTTCTACGGGGTTGGTTGGTAGAGTGTCTTAGTTGACGAGTTGTTTATTTTACTTGTGATTCTGAGTTAAGGATGGGGACCTGTTGTTCTTGATGGATAGGTGTGTTTGTGCTGGGCTATGTGCCGCAGCGATGTTAGATTAAGGAAAGATTTGTGGTGGTTGTTGCGTGTGTCTTGCTTCTTCCTTGAGGATTAGATCTGTAGTATGGTAACAGTGGGGAGTTATGCCTGGTTGGATTGTTTGACGGTCCTCTTATGTGTTTCGCTGTTCATATTCAGTCATATTCGAGTTGTTCTTTGTCACGCCCCGAGCATGGGGGTGAGACCGACACCTGGTGCCTTACCTATCCTTGCGTACCACATGCGACTAAGAGGCTCTGAATATGTAATGTCATACTCTGGCCATGGGACGCATTACAAGATAATGTGCCAAGCAAAATATAAAACTGAATAGAGACTAACGCTTACTAAATGTAAATATAAAGTTGGGCCGGCAAGGCCGTCATAACCACTATAACTGACAAGCCAACAAAATATGTGTGCATGGCCTACAAGCCCAACATACTGCACTAACGGACAGGATATGTCTACAAGCCTCTACTGATAGATGTACAGTGATCGGAACAGGGCCCCGACCTACCCATAACCTATCTACATATATACACAAGATGTACACAAAACTTCTAGACCCG
>AWOL01S0112759.1:0-28330 GCA_000715115.1 Nicotiana otophora
GATACATGCAGGCTATTTCAGAATAAGCCTATCTTTGTGTTGGGAAACTTTATTATGGAAAACGTTACTTGACCCAACAAATAATGAAACAAAATTCTTACATCACGTGCCTCAAATGATCTATCGTCCCGTTCTAATTTTCCTATGGTCATTTGCACTATTGGTTCTAGTTTTTCTTTCTTTACTCTACCTCTTGAAGTGCTTCTTTCGATTTAATTTGGTTAAGGGAGAGTTCTTGCACCACGTTGGAGTCAATTACCTTTTTGCCCCTTGGATTTCTTGGCTTATATTACTTGAATCCCACCCTTTTATAGCACCAAAACACGTTGGTTTTAAAGCTCTTTGGTGGGTTTTTGCAGTTCCGGTCATAGTTTTGGATGTGAAAATTTATGGACAATGGTTTACTAAGGGGAAGAGACTTTTAACAGCCGCGGCTAACCCGACCAGCCATTTATCGGTCATTGGGAACTTAGTCGGGGCTCGAGCCGCGGCTAAAATGGGCTGGCAAGAGGTTTCTGTTTGCTTATTTTCATTGGGGATGGTTCATTATTTGGTGCTTTTTGTGACGTTATATCAGAGATTATCAGGAAGTGATCGGCTTCCGGCTATGTTGCGACCAGTTTTCTTCTTGTTTTTTGCAGCTCCAAGTATGGCTAGCTTGGCTTGGGCATCAATTACTGGAAGCTTTGACACTGCTTCAAAGATGCTTTTCTTTCTCTCGCTCTTCCTCTTTACGTCACTGGTAACGTTGCATTTAAAAATCTGGCTTCGAAATTAGTGTTTTTTTTATAATCTTTTTGGAAGTATTTAGGTACGGGTTTAACTGGGGTCTTGAGTCTAGCGCTTAGGTTTCAAAATAAGCGCATTTTTCCCGCAAGAGTAATTAAAATGTACGTAACTTCTTTAGATCGACAGCACAAAATTGTTTTTATATTGTCAAAATATGTAAAAAGTAACTTGAAGGTATTTGGTCCTAAAAGAAAATAGATTAGCTGATACAACATGATAAATACAATAATTTTTTGGCACGTACATAACAGTTAAATCTTACCTATTATGAATAAAAGTATCTTTAGTTATCATATCAATGACTTGATAGTGCAAAATTTTTTCGGACCGTAAAAGTTAAACTCTAAATTAGTGAAACTAAGTTACTTAAAAATATAGCATAAAACATGTTATACTATGTTAAATTACAACGTTGTGTGTTATATTTCAATACCACACAAGAGGGGGAGAGTGATTTGTGTGGTGTTCAAATTTTGCATGTACTGGGGGTGATTCTACTACTCAGTAGGATTTTTTCCAACACTTACTAAATCTCTGAGCCAAAAATAACATTTACAAAACTCTTTGTAAACCTAAGGATTACCTCTAACCTTTTTTGGCAACCAACCTCTAGCTGTTGCGACAACTTCAAGTTAACTCTAACTTGAATACTACACTCAAAGTACCTAGTACAATTGCTTCTAGATAAAGCTGAAAGGTACAACTCAAAAGCCCTACTACAATGAAACTAGAATAAAAGACAGACATTTGAAACTGGTTCTTCTATAAGTTCGCACACTTGAATCACACAGGAATTGCTTGCAAAATGCCTTGCTATTTTGCTCTCAACTCACTTTTAACTTCATCGTTTGTGCATCACCTGTAAAAAAAAAAGAAGACAACTGATATTTATAAAGTTAGTAGAATAAGGATTAACTAGAGTTTAATGCTTTACTCTTCCTTGGTGGAAGAGTTCTAGTTATCATCAAGTTCTAACTCTTTCCTTATCTTGGATAGAGTTCTCTTCAAGTAAGGAGTCATGCTCCTTATCAATTATGCAACCAAACCGTTCAGGGAATATCAGATATAACCACTTATACTTATCCCTTTCATGTGCATGCTATTTTCTTGATTTTGTCCGTCATTTGTGTACACTGTTCATGGACCTGATTCATGCATGCGTTCTTTTGTCGATAATCAAAACTAAATCGCTTAGGTCAACACAATGACATTATATTTTTTTATATTACCAATATATAATTAAATATAAGATTAGAAGAGTCATCCTCAATTTACAATAATCTTGGAAAGTTGATGAATATCGACTTTATCTTTTTTTTTTTCCCTATTATTTCAAGATTTCCTGTATAAACCTAAGTTTTGGAATTTTCTGTTACGTTTCATGTGCAATAGGTGAAACTGACTTCACAACAACTTTGTCTTCAAGTCTACGTATGTGTAGTGTAGAATTTAATATTCTTTCGCTACATCCTATTGTTTTATGATAGAATCAACTTGCTTCATGTTTCTTTCAATATTTTTGTCTTTTTATATATAAAATATTCATGTTATTGGCTGCTATTTAAATATTGTCTTCTTGTACGAGCCGTACATGCCGTGATCAAGACGACTCTCACTTGTCACTCTACTAGATCGACCAGCCCATAATTTCTCTTCTTTGTTTTTCAATAAATCTCTTTTTTGGAATTTTTACACAAAGTAACCAGACGATCTTTTTTTTTTTAGTCTATACATAAGTTATACACTAAATATACATATGTTTTACACATCTTATATATATATATATATATATTATATATATATCGATTATTTTTAGTTTAAACGGTTGAAAGACATCTATATAGAGTATAATTCTTCAATCTTCCAATTAGGAAATTGACTAATTTTGTTGTTTTTTTGCTTCTTTGAATTTTTAGATATGCAGGCCAACTCTCTTCAAGAAATCAATGAGAAAATTCAACGTAGCATGGTGGGCATACTCATATCCAGTAACACTATTAGCTTTGGCTTCCACAAGATATGCAAAAGAGGTCAAAGGAAGAGTGCCACATACCATAATGCTCATTCTTTCATCTCTATCTGTTCTTGTCATTATTGCCCTCTTGTTATCTACTGCTCTCTACTCTAAAATGCTCTTACCAGATGAAGATCCTTCTCTCACTTCCAAGCTACCCAAACAGTCTTCTCGAATTGTTTGATCAGAGGCGCATTCAGAATTTTAAATTAATACAGTAAAATAGGTGAAAGACGGTGAACGCATCCTATTCGCTATCAGACTGTTACTGAGTTTAATGGTCTCCGGCACAGGGCAGCAGGAGTCTTTCTATGAGTCTATCCTATGTTTTATATTAATTGTATAAGCTTATGGCTGGTAGCTAGCAGTCATTACATTGTCTACTTGCTATAACTAGTCTATAGTTGTCAGGTTATACTTGTATGCAAATATTATTTGGGTTCCCATGTATTACTTTATAGTGATTTTAATAAAGTTCAAATTGTATTTTAATTTTTGGTTAGTGTTGATCATCTTTGTCTAAGATCTAGCGATCTTCTTATTAATTATATTCAATTAATCAATTAATTAACATATGTGTGACGTATGAGATATGTCCATGTTTTCAGTGACCAACTTCTGTCTAAAGATAAATAACAAATCACTGTCGCTATAGCCAACTATTAGGTAACTGAGTTTGATATTTTTAGTTATTTATGTTCTTTTGCTCTGTTGAACGGACCTAATTTGTTTGTTGCAGATATTAGCTGTAACATTTTTGAACGAGGCAGATAGTAAACAAATAATAACTCAGCTAAAACATAAAAGAGGTTTGATGGGTAAGAGTATCAAATGTACTTGTTTACCCAAAATTAGGTAACAATTAAATTTATACATGATTTTAAGGATGTGTAGCTTAATTCAACACGAATAATTAAGAATAACAGATAAATGAATTAAAAGCAAACGAAACAAACAAACAAACCAGTCGCAATGCTATGATTAAGCTTGATCTTAGAGTGAACAGCGACTTCGTCCTCGATTGGGCTCTCGGTTCGAGCCTAGTCGTGAATGTAGAACAGTATAAGTGAGCAAGGTTCTTAACAATAGCTAGAAGATAAAAACAAACTTTTATTACCTTGAATTGCGTATTACAATGTGGCAGACTAAAGGAAAACTTCCCCTTTATATAGTTAGGGGAGTTTTAGCCCTAGTAAAAGTATAAAAAAGGTAAAAATCTCCTTTTCCCGATAATCGTTGATCCATAATCGACATCGAGCAAGATTCCCACCATGATATCCGGTTGAGGGCGGGTGTCACGGCCCTATATCCGTCATGCATAACCGTTCAATATGTCTCCTGATGTCTAGAACTTACACTCAACCCGAGCACGTCGCTTTCCCATGCCCAGTGTCGGATATACCGTTCACCCTTCTTAGGTCTTGATACGAAGAGTCTTTGACCTTGGTTGCAAAAATCGGGCTCGTGCTCCCCTTTCTTTCTCTCATCAGGAAATCCGGCTAGACATTGCCACCGATTTTACCCGCATACATATAGTCCCCTATTTTTTCGGAGAATAGGTTTATCGAAACAACGGGAAGCGATAAATGATCCCCGGTTCCTTCCCTCATACATCACAACTGGGTTGCTGGGTCAACGAAATATCCCATCAGTCGCGTTGCTCTGACTTCGGACATGTGTCAGTCGTCGGTCGACTGTATTCGAATGCGAAACGACGCGCATTGACTGTTCTCCTCAATAAAAGCTACCCCCCCCGTTTTACTTCCTCATTTTTTCGATTCCAGCACTCTTGAATTTACCCTCGAATTTTCTACTTGCCTTTGACTTCTGCAAATCTTCACACATTACTCCTTAGACCTTAATATCTCCATCCCATCTTCAGGTCTTCATAGATTTTCTTTGAATCTTCAACCTAGACTTTCACATCTTCATCCCATCTTCAAACCTTCACAGATTTTTCTCAAATCTTCATATTCCCATAACTTAATGGCAAAAACTATCAAATCCATGCCTCAAAAAACTACCCCTTCGTCTTCCAACCCGGCCACATATGCCGATGTAGCCATTCCCTAGGTGGCCCATGAGCCTCCTTTGAAGAGGTTCGTACCCGAGGGCTGCTCCATCGGGAGTGACTTTAACGTGGAGAAGGCTTCCAATCAACATGACCGGGGGCAAAGGAGTATGGAAGTACATATGCTCTGTTACTAAGGAAACACTACCCATAATCCAAGTAGACTATAACTAGGAGGGCAAGGAGGTGGTCATTCCCAGGCCCAACGAAGACATCACCACTTACGTGGAGGGGTAGACTTACCCCTTCACGCTCGCCCCGATAGACCCCATAGTCCTCGACTTCTGTAAAAGGTTTGAGGTCTGCCTTGGATAGATTTACCCGTCCTTTTACAGGATCGTAATCCTCCTCCGACACTTTGTAAACAACATCGAAGCACCTCGGTTCACCCTCGACCATCTGCTTCGTCTATACAATCCCCAAATATTTCGAGGGGGGTTGATCAAGCTTGTTCGCCGATAACGCAAAGATCCATTCTCGAGCATCGATGAGGATCTAGATCGAGGTTGGCAGGGGAGGTTAATTTAGGTGAAGACCGAAGACCTCATCCCCTTCCGAATTACTACCGTTCCCAGAAAAGCGGAATGCATCCCGTAACTGTTTTCCTTCTTGGGTATTTTGCGTTCCTTTTTATTCTCTTTCTAATTGCATGTGTTTGTTATTGTGCAGAGGTTGCCCGGATTTCTAATGCAATCCCCCATTTCAAGGAGTGGATCGAGGGGATTTGCAAACAGATGCCCTATTCCGAACGCACATGGCGCAAGCTCTCCAAGGGCAAGTGGGAGGTCCGTTCCCAGAGTGAGGTACTTTCCGAATGATGACATCCATACATCTGACTTATATCTCGCTAAGTCTTCTTCTTTCTCACATATTTGCCCAAGACCATCGAGCTCAGGCTGTTGAATAAGAACAAGGATCCATTTACACTTGCTAAACCCTCAACTTTGGGGCAGCTCGGGGCCACTGCAAAGGAGGATAAAAAAAGAAAAGGAAGTCCTCGGGTTCCCCGGATGCCGAGGTGAGGAAGAAAAGGGTGGTCATCCGGATCTGAAAAAACAAAAGGAGCACCAAGTCCAGGGTACCGGATTTTGATTTCCTCTACCGGATCAGAGATTACCCCGAGGATGATGACCTAAAGTTTATTGCTCATGAGTCGACCCTCAACGAGGAGGAGCAGGCGGCGACCGAGAAAAGTGAGTACGATGTCGATCCCCCTCTAGCTCGGGAACTAGAGGGAGAGACAGAGGTCGTGGTCCCCCGAGAAGCCGCTCTCGTTCTGAAGGAGGTAGTTGGTGTCATCGACATTGTAGAGACGCCATCCTATACTGAGTCCATGCTCGAAGAGGCCCAGACAGGCAAAGAGAAATCAAACAAGACGGTGTCGGGCCCAGATGATACCTTCAATACGTTCTTTGATGGCATGGACATGGCCGCGTTGGAGGACTTTTCCTGGCTTGGTCAGTTGGAGGTTGACGAATGCAAAACACACACTTAAATTTTACTCGCTAGTCAAGATAGTATAGTATGATATCGTGTCCACAGGGATTGGATTTAAATAGTATTATCTAGTTTGTAGCTAGATTGTTGTTCAGGAGGATCAACAATTGAGATTTATATAATTAATAATCTAAAATCTACAGCTATTGACTAATGACAATCACAACATATGTAAGCAAGGGAGTTATCAATGGGAGAAAATATGGGTTGATAGGATAGGTGCAAGATAATTGTTCGGGATCTAACTCTAGATAATTCACTTCTAATGTTAAAGTGATTCTCTAAAATTCACTTAATTATCAGTACAATTGTTTAGTAGAAACTCATCTCTCGATTAAGTCTCAACCTCACAATATGAACAAATTTAAGCTCGGTGAAGATATGCAAGAATTCGTAATGGATTGGTCTTTAGGAGAACCTCTTTTGATTATCCTCCTAATTAGGTTTAATCAAGGATTCAACAAGCCTATTTCGATTACTTAGAAGAATCTATGAACTCAACCAATAATATAGTGCAAATATATCACAAGTTATGCCTCTTTCGATTACAAGAACAAGTGAACATAGATGTAACAATTAAATCTTCCAAAAACAATTCAAATACATAAATATATAGTTATAATTCATAAACAACCATCAATACACCAAATCCATCAAAACCCAAAAGGTTCTACTCCATAGACACGGAGAAGTTCCTCACAAATGAAATAAAAATAAAGGAAAACATAAATACAATCCAAACCCGGATTTGAGTAAGGAAGGAAGGATGCAATCATTGTGCTCTTGCTTATCCATCTTCTCCTAATCTTCCTTAGGTTCAAGGAATGTCAAAAATGGTGTTTTGGGGTATTTAATCCGCCCCCAAAACAAATCCCGGACAAAACTACCCCTTTTTTTTAGTGAAATAGGACTTTTTCCGGACAGGACATGTGCGGTCATGCACCTGGTCGCGCATTTTACATATTTTTATACCCCAAGTGCGCGCCCAGGTGCGTGATCGCGCACTTGGTCGCACATTTTGCACATTGTTCTCCCACAAGTGAGCGCCCAAGTGCGCGATCGTGCACTTGGTCGCGCACCTGGGTGGTAAGTTGGGAATTTGGTAAAACGTAAAACATGAAAATTATAGCCCTTTTAATTTCCAACAATATATTGTGGAGCCCAAAAGGATTTGTGAGCGAAATGTTATGTGTATTTTACTGGACAATGTACAGTATGCCTACTCGATTCTTCGTTACGTTCTTAAAGTGCATTATCATCCGTTGATCCCCGAACACGATCCTAACTTAACCCTTGGGCTTTTACTCAGACGTCAAAGCTCCAAAATAGCATGAATTCATGACACAACATCTACATAGCTCGAAATCACTCCTACAGGGCATAAAACACACAATAAGTGCAAAACTCGCCTAATTAAAGCTCAACATAAGTAAAGTGCAGTGAATTAGAGTGAAATAAATGACTAAAACACGAGATTATAGCCTACCATCAACACCCCACACTTAAACCATTGCTCGTCCTCGAGCAATCAAACTATACTTCATATAGACACGACCTTTTTAAACAACTCTCCTAACTCATCATACCAAGAATAATAGAATAGATTAAGCATAACATCGTAACATCCTCGGTTCAAGATTTGACTCAAAAGCACCACACAGTTTTCACAACCTGCTCACTTACTCTAACACAGAGGTTAATGACATTATCTTTCCTTCATTAATCAAGTGCTCTCACCCAACAATAGAGAGTAGTTCCATACACAATAAAAGTTAAGAATAATTAGGAATTCAAGATAGAAAGAATTCACTCACTCTCAGAATAATATTCATATTCCATAAAAGATCAACCACAGGCTTTCCCGTAGTGTACTACTCTACTAATCGAGCTTGTTCAGTCAAGGATCAAGTAGGACTATAATTGGTTGTAATGTAGGCTGCGGGACAGTTAAGATACATTTAGATATAAGGGTAACTACACCTCCCTAAGTATTTTTAATACATATACTTAATATTTAAACCCCATACATATGTCAAATCATAATTCCACCTTCACATCCGTATATGTCAACTCCCAAATTCTTTAAGCACAAATACATCAAGAGTTACCACAATCAATGAATATAAACTATTTTTTTCTTCATCTTCTTTTTCGATTCAAGTGGGTTATACTTTTTCACAACAATGCACATTTCTTCTTATTTCAATATTTCCACTCAAAATCCAAATCAACCACCCCACACTTCAACTTTTACAAAGTTCATACAATTTCAAGTGCTCACGAGAGGTAAATGGTTCAAATAGATGGTCAATTCAAATAAATGGGTAAGACTTGTAATGTGGTTGCCAAAGAAACAAGAATATAGGCTCAAATGGGGTTAACTAACATACATAATAATTTGGTGGGTAAACACATATATCTGGCTCAATAAAGAAATGCCTAAATCACTTTCAAGACTGAACAAAACTACTATTTCGCTTTGCAAACACACGGGGCAAGTTCTAGACATCAAATACAATACACAGAATACACAAACCTTACACACTCATGGCACATAACTCACTCCGGATTAGACTCATCAAGACACTCTAGTTAACGCAGTTAGGCAAAGTTAAGGTCATACAATTTAAGGTGCTTATACAAGAGTCAGAAACTGAGCCTAAGCATCATAACTAAAGCATATACTATTCTCAAGGCATGATAGAGTCAAAAGATATTGCTTTCATTTCAAATCATAGCACAAGGTTTCCTACTATTCTACAAAACCAAAAACTAACTACACCAGGTTCAAACAAAACCCTTGGAAAAGAACCGCGGCACAAAGAAAAACCAATGGGAAATTTATACACTACCTAACAAAAGAATTTTTTTTTGTCTTTTTCCTTCGACTTTAATCCCTCAAAAAACTTGTCGAATGATATCCATCGTCGGGAAAAATCAAAATTTTAAATTTTTTATGGTTTTCCATTTTTTTTCTATCAAATTACTACAAACTAACATACAAAACTAAGACTAATATACACACAACATACATACAAATATATCCCCCAGCCCAACTAAAAGTTGTGGCATATCCCCATGATACAAAATTAAAATGCATAAGGTAGAGGAAACTTCCTTGAATCTCTAGTCGGGGTCTGAATCGAAGTCGGGCTCCATTCTTCGCTCCCGAACTAGTGCACACATCCACATAGACAGCTTCTTCTTAGCCTTTTTGGGGTACACCCTACACTTATCTTTTTCGCTCGCCGCAGTCTTCTCTTTCTCTCCCTTCACTTTCCACACAACACTAGCAGCTAGCTTCTCCCTTTTTACTCCCGTTTCTATAATAATATCAAAAACCACAGTCTCCTCGCCCACTCTAAGCATGAGTTTGCTCTCATGTATATCTAATATTGCTCTACCCGTTTCTAGGAATGGTCTTCCTATGATGAGGGGGGACCTCCTTGTTCTCTTCCATATTAACCATTATGAAATCCACAGGAAATACAAACTTATTTACTTGAACTAAGACATCTTCAACTATTCCCTCGGGTATTAGAGTCGTTTGGTCTGTCAGCTGCAAAGATATTGGTGTAGACCTTATCTCTCCAATCTCCTTTTCCAGTTTCATGTAAATAGATAGAGGAATTAAATTAATTGAGGCACCATAATCATATAGAGACTTATCAAAATTAGTAGTGCCTAAAGAGCAAGGTATGGTAAAACTCCCTAGATCTTCACACTTTTATGGGAGTTTCTTTTGGAAAATTGCGTTGCAATGCTCTTTGAGATTGATCACTGAGGTCTATTCTATTTTCCTATTATTTGTCAGAATCTCCTTCAAGAACTTGGCATAAGCCGACAATTGTGAGAGCACTTCTGTGAATGGTAGGTTTACATGAACCTATTTTAGCACATCTAGAAATCTCTCAAACTGTTTGTCCAGCTTTTCTCGACTCAACTTTTGGGTAAAAGACAGCGCAGACATATGCTTGCTCTCATCATGTTCCACCCTTGTTGAATTTTCGTCCTTCTTTTTCTCAGTTTTCATAGGGCCTTTATTCTTTTTGTCAACATTACCCTTTAACGTCTTCTTACTTTCATTTTCAAAAGTTCACCTCATTTTGGATCGTGGTGGGATCTTTCAACACTTTCCCACTTCTCAGAGTTACAACCATCACTATTTCTTATGGATTTCTCTCAGTAACATCGGGAAGTGTTCCTGGAGCTTTCTCTGACATTAGAGTAGCTAAGTGCCTAACCTATTTTTCCAGTCTTCGAAAAGATGTACTAAATTCTTTGATCACTGCATCATGGGCATCAAGCCTCTCATCTGTCTTGATAATGAAGGTCTTCATAAGATCTTCCATGCTAGATTAATTCGACAGTGGAGAGTGATACTGTTGCCTCTGCTGATTTTGAAACCTTGTAGCTCCCTGTTCTTGGAATCTAAGGTTGTTTTGTTGCCATGCATTTGTAGTACCCCAGGTGAACTCCATAAAAAGCAGGGGTGCCTCTGACCTATTGCATTATAGTTTCCTACAACATTCACTTCCTCAGTTGAAGCTTGACACTCATGGGTGGGGTGTCCTCTTCTATATATATGACATGCTGTGTGGTGTACATTTTGCATCGAAGCTACAGTTAGCTTCTGTATTTCTTTATCCATAGTATCAAGTTGTACTTGCGCAGATGTAGTAACATCAACTTGGTGAACACTAGTTGATTTTCTTCCTTCCATACTCTCAGAGGGCCACTGATTAGCATCTTCGGATAATTCATCAAGAATTGTAACTATCTGCTCTTGAGGTCTTCTTCATAAAAGGGCTTCCAACTGCATTTCTCAAAGTTCTACGCGAGGTCGGTGTCAATCTATCCCAAAAATCCCGGGGTTACATCTAGAGTTCAATTCTGCTATGTTGACACCTTCTAACTATCTCCTTAAACCTCTCCCATGCTTCAAAAACAGCTTCATTCTCTTTCTGGCAAACGTTATGGATTACTCTTCTAAACTTGCATGTCTGGGCTGAGGAGAAATATTTATGAAGAAATTTTCTGGTCATTTCCTTCCATGTTCTAATTGATCCATTTGGCAAGCTTCGAAGCCACTACTTCGCATCATCTTTAAGTGAAAAAGGGGAATGCCCTTAAAAACACTGCATCTTGTGACACCTCATTATATTAAAAAGTGTTAATAATCTCTTTTAAGTCCATCAGATGCGTGTTTGGATCTTCGTTCATCTTTGTCACGACCCCAAATTTCCCCCGTAGGATGTCGTGATGATACCTAGTCTCTAAGACTAGGTAAGCCTAATAATTTACTGAATAACTAAATATAAATATGAAATCCAATCCTTAACAGCTGAATTAAATAAGTATTGCAAATTAAACAAATTACAATTCCCAAAACCCGGTAGAGATAAGTCACAAGCTTCCAAGAATTTATTTTAAGTGTCTCTATACATCAGAGTCTAAAGAGAATAAGGAAAACAACATAATAAGGATAGAAGGAGACTATGAGGTCTGCAGACGCTAGCAGATATACCTTGAAATCTCCGCGTACGGCTAGTTCACTGATGCCTAGACTGATAGGAAGTACCTGGATCTGCAAAAAAAGAGGTACAAAAGCGTAGTATGAGTACACCACATCGGTACCCAGTAAGTGCCAAGCTTAATCTCGATAGAGTAGTGACGAGGTCAGGTCAGGCCCTACTGCAAATAATGAAAGACAAGGTGAAATGTTTAACAATATAATAATAATAAAATAACAATGGGAATGAATCAAATAAGTAGTATGTCACAATTTAACTATACAGAATAAAAGCAAATAATACCCACTGGAAGGAAAACTGAAATTTACAACTTTAAAGCAAAATCACAAAATAACCAAAGGCAAATGCAACCATAAAGAAATATCAATAAGGGTACTCCCGAGGTACCGCCTCGTAGTCCCAAATCATAAATAAATTCACAATATTTTATTTTCTTATATCACCGCGGTAGCCTTCACATTTAATTTTAAAGAAAATATTTTTCCGAAATAGCATCCTGCATTTTAGGCACCCTTATCACACCGCATGACTTCTAGTAGTTAACCTACTAGCCCCGCGTATCAAGCCACCCTTATCTCACCACATGCTTTTCAACACCCAGACCTTGTACCACCGCATGCGTATCAATATCATAATATATCATAATTTGCACCTCAAGTGCACAAATATTTCAACTTACCAAAATAAATCAACAATAACATTATTACCACAATAAGGAGGTCACGACTCAATTACAATGAATACAAAATCTCACAACATATTCGGAAGTGAATAACTCAACAAAATAATATTTCATAAATTTAACACCTTGCTTCAATACCAAAATTTCAAATGTCAAATACTTCATATTAATAATAATTAAATTAATAAATTCAACTTTCAAGTAATGAGCACAGAATAAAAGAAACAAAGTTTTAACTAAACAGGTAAAGCAATTAGCAGGAAAAATATCAGGCAAATTTAAAATATAAAAATAGATCAATGATGATGAATATAACCGGATAAAATAATTTAATTAATGTATAATAGAGATCTACACAATTTAAAATTAGAGTTTTCCACATTTATCCCGTGTACACACTCGTCACCTCGCATACGTGACTTTCAACACATCACAATTATCATATGAGGTGCAATCCTAGGGAAAATTTCCCCCACACAAGGTTAGACAAGTCACTTATCTAGAGCTGGTTAATTCTTTACTCTTCTATGTTTTTGCCTCGTGAATTGGCCTCCGAAAGCCTCGTATCTAGTCACAATTAATTCGATTCAATCAATACAAATTATTGGAATTTACTCCATATGAAAATACTAATTTTTCAATAAAATCCAAAATTTAACTCAAAAATCACATGTGGGGCACACGTCTCGGAACCCAAAAAATTTTATAAAATATGAACACTCATTCAACCACGAGTGCAACCAAACCAAAATCACTAAATTCCGACATCAACTCGGCCCTCAAATCTTCAATCTAAACTTAGGGATTTTTACAAATTTTCTAACTTAATCAACCAATTAAATATTACAAACTACCATAGATTCGGGTACTTTAACCAAACTTGAGTTAAGAACACTTATCCCGATGTTTTTCTTGAAAATCTCCCAAAAATCGCCTCTCCCCGAGCTTCATATCGGTAAAAATGGAAAATGGAATTTAATCTTTTTGTTTAGTGGTTTTTTCTTCGCGAACGCGACACTTGCCTCGAGTTCGCGAAGCACAAAATTGTGCTGCCCAAAATTACTCTTCGCGAATGCGATACTTTGCCAAACTTGTCCTTTGCAAATGCGAAGCCTTATCACCCGGTGCCCAGCCAGGCCTTGCCCTTCTAAGTGAACGCGAGAACGCCCACGCGTTCGCATTGATCACTGCCCATTACCCTTCGCGAACGCGAAGAGTAAAATTTTGCCTGCCTCAAGTCCCTCTTCGCGAATGCGAGACCCCGCTCGCGAACGCGATGAAGGAAACCAAATACTGCACCAGAAAATTTCTAGCAACATTCCAAATCCAAAATTCTTTCTGTTAGCCATCTGAAACTCACCCGAAGCCCACGAGACCTCAATAAAATACACCAACAAGTCCTAAAACATCATACGAACTTAGTTGAAACCTCAAATCACATCAAACAATGCTAAAACCACGAATCATACCCCAATTCAAGCTTAATAAAACTTAAGAATTTTCAACTTCTACATTCGATGCTGAAACCTATCAAATCAAGTTCGATTGACCTCAAATTTTGCACACAAGTCATAAAAGACATAACAGACCTATTAAAATTTCCAGAATCGGATTCCGGCCCCGATATCAAAAAGTCAACTCCCTGGTCAAACTTCCAAACTTAAATTTCTATTTTAGCCATTTCAAGCCTAATTTAACTACGGACTTCCAAATAATTATCCGGACACGTGCCTAAGTCCAAAATCACCATACAAATCTATTGTAATCATCAAAATTCTATTCCGAGGTTGTTTTCACATGAGTCAACATCCGGTCAACCTTTTCAACTTAAGCTTTCAACCTTGAGACTAAGTGTCTCAATTCATTTTGAAATATCTTCGGACCCGAACCGACTATCTCAGCAAGTCACATAACAGTTACAAAGTACAGAATGAGCAGTAAATAGGGGAACGGGGATATAACTCTTAAAATGACCGGCCGGGTCATTACATCCTCCCCCTCTTAAACAAACGTTCGTCCTCAAACGAGTTTAGAATTATACCTGAAGTGGTGAAAAGATGAGGATAACAGCTGCGCATGTCATGCTCGGTCTCCCAAGTCACCTCCTTATCCGGATGGCCCCTCCACTATACTTTTAATGAAGCAATTCTCTTCGATCTCAACTTTCTAACTTGTCTGTCCAAAATGGCCACTGACTCCTCAACATATGACATATCCTTATCCAACTGGACTGAGTTGAAGTCTAACACATGAGACGGATCACCGTGATACTTTCGGAGCATGGAAACATAGAACACTTGATGAACTGTAATGAGACTAGGTGGTAGTGCAAGTCTGTAAGCCACCTCTCAAATCCTTTCAAATATCTCAAAAGGTCCAATATATCTAGGGCTCAACTTGCCCTTTTTACCAAATCTCATAACACTCTTCATGGGCGAAACCGTAGCAAGACCCGCTCACCAACTATGAATGCAACATCACGAACCTTCCGATACACATAACTCTTATGTATAGATTGGGATGTACGAAGTCGATCCTGAATCAATTTAACCTTTTGCAAAGTATCTCGAACCAAGTCCGTACCCAATAGCCTTAGCTTCGCCCGGTTCAAACCAACCTATTGGAGACCGGCACCGCCTACCATACAAGGCCTCATACGGTGCCATATGAATGCTCAACTGATAACTATTATTGTAAACAAACTCCGCGAGTGGTAATAATTGGTCCCAAGCACCCCCAAAATCTATCAAACACGCACAAAACATATCCT
Source organism: Nicotiana otophora (assembly GCA_000715115.1). Lineage (NCBI taxonomy): Eukaryota > Viridiplantae > Streptophyta > Magnoliopsida > Solanales > Solanaceae > Nicotiana > Nicotiana otophora. Next base: position 15,358 of record AWOL01S0112759.1, read on the forward strand.
CCAATATCTGGATAGTGCACTCTGACTATCCATCCATCTAAGGGTGAAATGTTGTACTCAACTCTACCCGAGTACCCAACTCACGCTATACGGCCCTCCAGAATCATAATGTAAACTGTGTACCTCAGTCAGAGATGATAGATACTGGTACGCCATGAAGCCAGACAATCTCGTGAATGTAAACCTGAACCAGCTGCTCCGAAGAGTGAGTAGTAACCACATGAATGAAATGAGCTGACTTGGTCAATCTATCCATAATCACCCAAACTACATCGAACTTTCTCTGAGTTCGTGGGAGTCCAACAACAAAATCCATAGTGATTCGCTCTCATTTCCATTATGGAATCTCTAACTTCTGAAGAAATCCACCTGGTCGCTGATGCTCATATTTCACTTGTTGACAATTTAGGCACCGAGCTACATATTCCACTATGTATTTCTTCATCCGCCTCCACCACTAGTGTTATCTCAAGTCCTGATACATCTTTGCAGCACCTGGATGAATGGAGTACCGCAGACTGTGAGCCTCCTGGAGAATTAAATCACGTAATCCATCTACATTGGGCATATATAGCATGTCATGCATCCGTAATATACCGTCATCTCCAATAGTGACTTTCTTGGAATCACCGTGCTGAACTGTGTCCTTAAGGACAGGTAGATGGAGGTCCTCATACTGACGCGCTATGATACTATCATAAAGAGAAGACTGAGAAACCACACAAGCCAAAACTCAGCTCGGCTCGGAAACATACAATATGACTAACTAGTTGGCCAAGGCTTGAACATCTAAGGCTAATGGCCTCTCCGCTACCGTTAAATATGCTAAGTTGACCAAACGTTCCGCCTTACAACTCAAGGAATCAGCCACTACATTGGCCTTCCCGGGGTGATAGAGAATGGTAATATCATAAACAGATGTTGTAGGCTCCGATGATCGGTGTAGACCTCACAATGGATACCGTACAAATAATGCCACTAAATTTTCAAGGCATGAACAATAGCTGCTAACTCTAAGTCATGGACATGATAATTCTTCTCATGTACCTTTAACTGTCTGGATGTATAGGAAATCACCCTACCATCTTGCATCAACACTGCACCGAGACTAATACACGACACATCATAATATACAGTATAAGACCCTGAACCTGTAGGCAACACCAATACTGGGGTTGTAGTCAAAGTTGTCTTGAGCTTTTGAAAGCTCTCCTCACATTCCTCGGTCCATCTGAACGGAGCACCCTTCTGGGTCAATTTAGTCATAGGTGCAGAAATAGAAGAGAAATCCTCTACAAATCAGCGATAATACCCTGCCAAACTAATGGAACTCCGGATATCAGTAACTGATGATGGTTTGGGCTAACTCTGCACTGCTTCAATTTTCTTCGGATCTACCTGGATCCCCTTGTTTGTTACCATATGACCCAAAATTTCTACTGAATCAAGCCAAAATTCACTCTTTGAAAATTTTGCATATAACTTCTTCTCTCTCAAAGTCTGCAGTACAATCCTCAGGTATTGCTCATGATTTTCCCGACTCCGGGAATACACCAAAATGTTATCGATAAACACAATGATGAATGAATCAAGATAGGGCTGAAATACACTGTTCATCAAGTGTATGAATGTTGCTGGGGCGTTGGTCAACCCAAAATACATTACAAGAAACTCGTAATGACCATACCGAGTCCTGAAAGTAGTTTTCGGGATATCTGGCTCCCGAATCTTTAACTGATGATAGCCTGAACTCAAGTCGATCTTAGAGAACACTGGCACCCTGAAGTTGATCAAATAGGTCATCAATACATGGCAATGGGTACCTGTTCTTCACTGTAACCTTATTTAACTGGCGGTAATCAATACACATCCGCATAGAACCATCATTCTTCTTCACAAATAAGATAGGAGAACCCCAAGGCGATACACTGGGCCGAACAAAAACCTAATCAAGCAGCTCCTGTAATTACTCTTTTAATTCTTTCAATTCTGTTGGGGCCATACGATATGGTGGAATAGAAATGGGCGGAATGCCCGGTAACAAATCAATGCCAAATTCAATATCCCTGTCGTGTGGCATACCGGAAAGATCCGCTGGAAATACATCAGGAAAATCCCTTACTATAGGAACTGACTCCACGGTAGGAGTACCAACACTAACATCTCTCACATAGGCCAGATATGCATCACACCCCTTCTCAGCCATTCGTTGAGCCTTAAGAAATGAAACAACCCTGCTAGGAACATAATCCAAGGTACCTGTCCACTCTAGCCACGGTAGACCTGGCATAGCCAACGTCACTATCTTGGCGTAACAATCAAGGATAGCGTGATAGGGTGACAACCAGTCCATGCCCAAAATAATATCGAAATCCACCATACTGAGTAATACTAAATCAGCCCTGGTCTCAAAACCATTGATAACAATCAAACATGGCTGATATACGTGGTCAACAATAATAGATTCACCCACGGGTGTAGATACATAAACCGAAGAATTCAAAGAATCACGGGATATGCCTAAATATGAGGCAAAATAAGAGGACACATAAGAATAAGTGGAGCCTGGATCAAATAAGACTCAAGCATCTCTATGATAGACCGGAACAATACATATGATAATAGAATCGGATGCAACTGCCTTCGTCCTAGCAGGAAGGGCATAATATCTGGCCTGGCCTCCCCCTCTAGGGAGACCTCTACCTGTCCGACCTCCACCTCTAGCTCACTGTGCAGGTGGAGTAGCAACTTGTGCAGTAATTATGGCTTGAGAAGCCTGAGGGCCCTGTGGAATGGGTGGGGCATGCAAAATTTGTGGAGGTGCACTCCTACTAAATCTGGGGCAATCTCTCATTATATGACGAGTGTCACCACACTCAAAACAAGCCCTCAGAGGACGTGGCTGCTTGGACTGGCTAGGGCCTGATCGACTGGACTGCCCGCTGAAAACACCCCATACATGAGGTACAATAGACACTGGCGGTGCATAATATGGAACCTGAGGTCTTGGAGTAGTCGGAATACCGCTTGAAGCTGGAAGTGCTGAATGTATAGTACGACTCACATAGCCTCTACCATGATGGGATGCAGTTGGGGTACATGAAATGTTATATTTGCCATAATCTCGGGGTCTCCTAGATTCCCTCCCTTCTCTCTCTCGAATCCGCATACTCTCCAATCTCCTAGCAATTGACACTACATGTTGGTATGCGATGTCTATCTCCAGCTCTCGGTCCATAGTGAATCTGAAACTAGGGTGGGTCCCCTCAATAAATCGATGAACCCGCTCTCGAACAGTAGCAACCAAGGCTGGTGCATGTCTAGACAAATCATTAAATCAGACCACATACTCTGACACTGTCATAGAACCCTGGTGCAACTATTTAAACTCTGCGCGCCAGGTATCTCTGAGGCTCTAAGGAACATATTATTTCAAGAACATATCTGAAAACTGAGTCCAAGTGAATGAACCTGCCTCAGCCAGACTATCCAACTCGTATGTCCGCCACCACTGGTAGGCTGCTCATCTAAGCTGGAATGCCTTGAAAGAAATCCCACTAGAATCCACAATACCTATAGTACGGAGGATACAGTGACATTCCTCAAGAAAACCCTGAGCATCCTCTGAAGCCAAACCGCTGAAAGTGGGAGGGTGGTACTTCTTGTACCTCTCGAGCCTGAGCTGCTCTTCCTCTGAAATTGTTACCCTAGCCTCGGGCCGAATTGGGACAACTGGCTGTACTGGCATAACCTCTAGGGTATGGTCAACCTAGGCATGTGGCTCTAGGGTAGGGGCGGCGGGAGTCTATGCTGCTCCCCCCGCCTGAGATGTGGCAGGAGCAAGTAGAATCAACCCTGCATGAGCTAGAGTGCCAAACATGCTCAAAACTTGGGCAAGAGTCTCCTGAAGTGCAGGGGTAGTAACAGACGTCTCAGGTGCCTGCTCTCCAACTAGAGCTACTTGTGGCTCCTCTGTAGCAGCTCGTGCAGGTGCTCTGGCTGCACCACGTGGTCTTCCTCGTCCTCTGGCTCGGCCTCTATCCTGGCCTCGGCCTTTTGCGGCTCCCACAGGGGGCAAGAGTGTCTGATCATCGGATCCAGTTGAGTGTGTCCTCACCATCTGTGAGAGAATAGAAAAACAATGGTTTAGAATTTCGAAGTCAACAAATGTGCACGACAAGGAATCAAAGAAGTGATCATTTTCCTAATAGTTCCATAGCCCTCCGAAGATAAGTACAGACGTCTCTGTACCGATCCACGAGACTACTAAACCAGATTGTGACTCATAACACCTATGAACCTAGAACTCTAATACTACTTTGTCACGGCCCCAAATTCCACCCGTAAGATGTCGTGATGGCACCTAGTCTCTAAGACTAGGTAAGCCTAACAATTTGCGGAATAACTAAATATAAATCTGAAATCCAATCCTTAACAGCTAAAATAAATAAGTACTGCAAATTAAACAAATTAAAACTCTCAAAACTCGGTAGAAATAAGTCACAAGTTTTTAAGAATTTATTCTAAGTGTGTCTATACATCGGAGTCTAAAGAGAATAAGGAAAATAATATAATAAGGATAGAAGGGGACTCCGAGATTTGCGGACACTAGCAGATATACCTTGAAATCTCCGAGTACGGCTAGTTCACTGATGCCTGGACTGATAGGAAGTACCTGGATCTGCACAAAAAGATGTGCAGAAGCGTAGTATGAGTACACCACATCGGTACTCAATAAGTGTCAAGCTTAACCCCGGTAGAGTAGTGACGAGGTCTGGTCACGCCCTACTAGAAATAATGAAAGACAAGGTGAAAAGTTTAACAATATAATAATAATAAAATGATAATGGGAATGAATCAAGTAAGTAGTATGTCACAATTTAACTACACAGAATAAGGGCAAATAATACCCAGTGGAAGGAAAACTGAAATTTACAACTTTAAAGGAAAATCACAAAATAACCAAAGGCAAATGCAACCATAAAGAAATATCAACAAGGGCACTCCCGAGGTGCCGCCTCGTAGTCCCAAATCATAAATATATTCACAATATTTCATTTTCTTATATCACCGCGGGAGCTTCACATTTAATTTTAAAGAAAATATTTTTCCGAAATAGCATCCTGCATTTTAGCCACCCTTATCACACCGCATGACTTCTAGTAGTTCCCCTACTAGCCACGCGTATCAAGCCACCCTTATCTCACCGCATGTGTTTCAACACCCAGACCTTATACCATCACATGCGTATCAATATCTCACTATATATCACAATTTGCACCTCAAGTGCACAAATATTTCAACTTGTCAAAATAAATCAATAGCAACATTATTTCCACAATAAGGAGCTCACGGCTCAATTACAATGAATACAAAATCTCACAACATAATCGGAAGTGAATAACTCAACAAAATAATATTTCACAAATTTAACACCTTGCCTCAATACCAAATTTTTAAATGTCAAATACTTTATATTAATAATAATTCAATTAAGAAATTCAACTTTCAAATAATGAGGACAAAATAAAAAAAACAAAGTTTTAACTAAACAGGTAAAGCAATTAGAAGAAAAAATGTGAGGCAAATTTAAAATATAAAAATAGATCAATGATGATGAATAAAACCGGATAAAATAATTTAATTAATGTATAACAGAGATCTACACAATTTAAAATTAGAGTTTTTCACATTTATCCTGTGTACACACTCGTCACCTCGCATACATGACTTTCAACACATCACAATTATCATATGAGGTGCAATCCTTGGGGGAATTTCCCCCACACAAGGTTAGACAAGTCACTTACCTAGAACTGGTTAGTTCTTTACTCTGCTATGCTTTTGCCTCGTGAATTGGCCTCTGAAAGCCTCGTATCTAGTCACAACTAATTCAATTCAATACGAAATTTAACTAAAACATCGCCTGTAGGGACCACGTATCGAAACCCAAAAATATTACACGAGTCCAACCATACCATAATCACTAAATTCCGACATCAACTCGACCCTCAAATCTTCAATCTAAACTTAGGAATTTTCACAATGTTTCCAACTTAATCCACCAATTAAATGTTAAAAACTACCATAGATTTGGGTACTTTAACCAAAATTGAGTTAAGAACATTTACCCTGATGTTTTACTTGAAAATCTCCCGAGAATCACCTCTCCCCGAGCTCCAAATCGGTAAAAATAGAAAATGGGACGAAGTTCCATTTTCACAACTTAAACTTGCTGTCCAGTGGTATCTTCTTGGTGAACGCGGCCCTTGCCTCGCATTTGCGAAGCACAAAATTGTGTTGCCCAAAATTACTCTTCGCGAACGCGATGCTTTGCCAAACTTGTCCTTCGCGAACGCGAAGCCTTATCGCCTGGTGCCCAGCCACGACTCTCCCTTTTACGCGAACGCGAGCACGCCCACGCGTTCGCGATGATCACTGCCCATTACCCTTCGCGAACGCGGTGCCCTTTTCGTGAACGCGAAGAGTAAAATTTTTCCTGCCTCCAGTCCCTCTTCGCGAACGCGATGAAGGAAACCAGATACTGCACTAGAAAATTTCCAACAAGGTTCCAAATCCAAAATTCTTTCCGTTAACCATCCGAAACTCACCCGCAACCAAATACACCAACAAGTACTAAAACATTATACGAATTTAGTCGAAACCTCAAACATATCAAACAATGCTAAAACCATGAATCATACCCCAATTCAAGCTTAAAGAAAGTTAGGAATGTTTAACTTTTACATTTGATGCCTAAACCTATTAAATCAAGTCCCATTGACCACAAATTTTGCACATAAGTCATAAATGACACAACAAACCTATTAAAATTTTCAGAATCAGAATCTCACCTCGATATGAAAAAGTCAACTCCCCGGTCAAACTTTCAAACTTAAATTTCTATTTTAGCCATTTCAAGCCTAATTTAACTACAGACTTCCAAATAATTATTCGAACACGTTCCTAAGTCCAAAATCACCATAAAGAGATATTGTATTTATCAAAATTCTATTCCGGGGTCATTTTCACATGAGTCAACATCCGGTCAACTTTTTCAACTTAAACTTTCAACCTTGAGACTAAGTGTCTCAATTCATTTTGAAATCTTTCCGGACCCGAACTGACTACCCTATGAAGTCACATAACAATTGTAAAGTACAGAATAGGTAGTAAATGGGGGAACGAGGCTACACCTCTTAAATGACCGGCCGGGTCGTTATAATCTTCCCTCTGAAAATGCAGCTGCTTTGAATGGTTTGAAGCCAACCTTGCTTCAACTCGAAATTATTGGCTGCAATTGGAGGCAGTCTAACACTTGACAATCCTTGATTGTAGACTGGTCTGGCATAGTCACCCAATGCTTTACCAGGCCTTGGTAGCGCATTCTCGATCCGGTCTTCAATCAAGGGGAGATTTAGATTAAATCTTCGACCCCTATTGTCTTCAACAGTTTTCTCAGCAGCTCTATGAGATGCCTCAAGTGCTATCCTTGTAGCTGCCTCTACCTCATTGTCATTGTTATTAGCCATGTGTTCTTGGGTTGAAGGTTGTCCTAAGAACCTTACGGTAAACTCTTTCTCCTTCCTCAGTTGCCGCAGGTGTTTTTTAATTCCGGTTTGTAGTGTATTACTTCTCTACAAGAAGATTGTGGCATACACCACGAACTTAACCTGTTGCCTACAAACGGAGGAGAAATCCGTGAAGAACAAAAATAAATTCCTGAATTAGCACTACAAACTATTTCCAACACTATTAATTGCCAATCCCCGGAAACGACACCAAAATTTGACGAACGCAAAACACATACTTAAATTGTGCTCGCTAGTTAAAGATAGTATCATGTACATATGGATTAGATTTAAATAGTATTCTCCTTCCTCAGCGTCAACGTTCATGTGAGAAGATTGGGAGTTTGACATTTTAAGCTGACATGAAATTAAGATTTCAAAGAACAAGCTTAAACTACGGTATGTTATGGAGATTTGTGTCAAATCACCACTATTATCTTAGCCCCGCGGTGAGCGCCACTCTGTTATTAAATTTATACATGGTGGGCGCCACTTTGTTATTAAATTTATATGCGATTTTAAGGATGCGTGACTTAATTCAACACGAATAATTAAGAATAGCAAATAAATGAATTAAAGGCAAAATAAGTGATCAAACCAATCGCAATGTTATGATTAAACTTGATCTTAGATTGAACAACGAATTCGTCCTCGATTGAGCCCTCAGTTCGAGTCTAGTCGTGAATGAAAAACATTATAAGTGAGCAAAGTTCTTAATAGTAGTTAGAAGATAAAAATAAATTTTTATTGCCTTGAATTGCGTATTACAATGTGTCAGACTAAAGGAATTTTTTTTTTTATAGTAGGGGAGCTTTAGCCCTAGTAAAAGTCTAAAAAAGGTAAAAATCTTCTTTTCCCGATAATCGTTGATCCACAATCGACATCGAGCGAGATTCGTGACGTGATATCTGGTTGAGGGCGTGTGTCACAGCCCTCTATCCGTCATGCATAACCGTTCAGTGTGTCTCCTGAGGTCTAACTTACACGCTGCCCTGATGGGTCGCTTTCCCATGCCCGATGTCGGATATAGTGTTCACCCTTCTTGGGTCTTGATACGAAGAGTCTTTGACCTTGGCTGCAAAAACTGATCTCGTGCTTCCCCTTGGTTCTCTTATCGGGGAATCGGGATAGACATTACCCCGATTTTACCCGTATATAGTAGTCAACGTTTGTAAATAATACGTCGTACACATTTATGATTTTCAACAAATATGGGAAGATTAAAAACGGTGTTATCAATTGGCAAATATAAAAGAATTATGACAGGTGAAGTTTCTCCCATCGTTAATATCATAGCAGTTGGAAAAGAGGCATGCATAAACATGTAACAGGATTTGATTGGGACGGTTTATAAGACGTACGCTTTAAATGGTTTAGTTGATTATAATTATCATTTTCTACGTTCCTTAATTATTTCAAGGACGGGAAACATATACTTTCATTACTTCAAATCAAATATTCTCTAACAATAGCAACCAGTTTTAATTTTTAGTGATCCGTCAAAACCATCCCGATTTAAATGGCCGGTTGGATTATGACTCATTTATTAACTTAATATAAGAAGTTAGACGCGAAATAGTACATCAAATTATTAGGTCAAAATGTGTTACATATCCTAAATCAACGGGTTAAAATACAATCCAAATCCACACGTACAAAATAAAAAATGCCAGAACCTCGCCTTCGTTATATATAATTTCAATGCACACTAGTGGCCATTTCAGTACTAGGTAAGTCACTGGCCATGTCGCTGGATCTGCCACTAGTCATGCCATCAATAAATAAGTTATACTCTTTAATTTAATCTTATGTTAGGCAAATATATTGAGCTGCCGAACCGTTCAATTTCTCATCTTGTTGACTAACCAACTGATGAATATGTATTATTAAATTCTCTTAATTAGAGTCAACTAGATCTCTTCACTAATTTACTAGAGCAGTAAACACAACAAGGTGAGAAGAGCATTGTGCAAATAAATTGCCGAACTTCGAAGAGAAGGAAAATTTTAAATTAGCTAAGGAAAATATTTCTTCAAAAAAGAGAGGAGATAATAGGCCTCGAAATAGCATAGTGGAGTATGCATATAGTATGTTGGAAAGACCAATCTAACCCCCTATTAAGCTGTTATAAGCAAGTTTAGGAAGTGCTTGGGCTTAAGTAATTACTATGATTTATTGAGAGGACAAGATGAAGAAAGTTCTTCAATTGAATTAGTGCTCAAGTATATTGGGATCTATACACAAATAGCTAGCTGGATTCAGTATTTACTTTTTCCTAGTTGGTATACACAGATTATTCACTAATTATATATTATTATACACATATTTATACATATCTTATATATATATATATATGCTAACTATTTTTAGTTTAAATAATTAGGTGGGCAGCTATTTAAGTTAATTTACCTATTTTTTTTTTCTACTAGTAGAAATGAAGGCATTGTTCAGCCGCTTTATAACTATCATGATTCTTTATTATTCATAATATTGTTTTAAATTACATTTAAATCAATTCAAAATTTTGCCTCCTATCATTTGCTATTTTATGCCAAAAGCAGGAGTGGTAAACGAGCTAGATTGGCAAATGGAAAACTCACATAAAACGAGCATAATAATAGTTAGGGATTTTAACCTATATATACTATATTAGAAACTTATTTACCCTCACTGTTTAAGTTTTAACTTAATTACAAGTTGATATATAATTTATCAATTATATACAAATTAGTATTAATGAGTATCCCTTTATATTAAGAATTGAGTAGGGAATTCCCTCTTCGCTCTCTCTCTTTGATCTCTCTCTCCGTCTCTCTCTCTCTCTCTCACACATTCTCTATCAGTACTCTTATATTAATATCTTCATGTGGATTAACTGAAGAAATGATACTAATGTTAAGTGAAAAAGAGAGAGAAGATTAGTACCTAGCAAAGTTCTTGCTTCATATACTATGAAAACGAGGGAGTAAATAAGAAAAATATTAACTCTGATGAGAAGAATTATTTTAGTTGTCGTTCTTTTAGCTTTTTTTAACCAATAAACAAAATAGTATTAATTAGAAGCGACTAGATTGAATTGGAAACTATGTTAATCGATTAAAAACTCCATTGATAGCTATTAAAAAGCATCGAAGTTTGAATTCGAAAATCAAATTTTATGAAATTGTTTTTTGCTTGGATTGTGTATTGTTGCGAATGATTGGGAATATTCGTTGGAGTTTATATCTCAATTTTGAGACAATTTGGGGAAGATTCGAGGTGATTTTGGTTGAAATTTCAGTTTGAAACTCGAAAAAGAAGACATAAACAAATTGTATATCTTTTGTATGTCGAGTGTAGAAACAATATATAAAATATCTAGAACTTACATAATTGTATATAACTTGTATATAAATTGTATGTAAATTATAGTTTTAACCGGATTCTGTACAAAAAATGTGTATTTTAAGTTGTAGATAAATTATAAATTTTGAACGAATTTGTATGTATTTTGTTAAAAACGTTTGTTACTTCCTGTAAATATGAAAACTTAGGCAAAATCGGGTAAATAAGTTTAAAATCTTGTATATATACATGCAAAAAAGTCCCTAGTAGTTATGAATTATGATCCTACATTACATGTTACTCCTTCCCTCCAAATTTACTTGTCTACTATTGATTTGCCATACCCTTAAAAAAAAACTAANCTAATGTTAAGTGAAAAAGAGAGAGAAGATTAGTACCTAGCAAAGTTCTTGCTTCATATACTATGAAAACGAGGGAGTAAATAAGAAAAAAATTAACTCTGATGAGAAGAATTATTTTAGTTGTCGTTCTTTTAGCTTTTTTTAACCAATAAACAAAATAGTATTAATTAGAAGCGACTAGATTGAATTGAAAACTATGTTAATCGATTAAAAACTCCATTGATAGCTATTAAAAAGCATCGAAGTTTGAATTCGAAAATCAAATTTTATGAAATTGTTTTTTGCTTGGATTGTGTATTGTTGCGAATGATTGGGAATATTCGTTGGAGTTTATATCTCAATTTTGAGACAATTTGGGGAAGATTCGAGGTAATTTTGGTTGAAATTTCAGTTTGAAACTCGAAAAAGAAGACATAAACAAATTGTATATCTTTTGTATGTCGAGTGTAGAAACAATATATAAAATATCTAGAACTTACATAATTGTATATAACTTGTATATAAATTGTATGTAAATTATAGTTTTAACCGGATTCTGTACAAAAAATGTGTATTTTAAGTTGTAGATAAATTATAAATTTTGAACGAATTTGTATGTATTTTGTTAAAAACGTTTGTTACTTCCTGTAAATATGAAAACTTAGGCAAAATCGGGTAAATAAGTTTAAAATCTTGTATATATACATGCAAAAAAGTCCCTAGTAGTTATGAATTATGATCCTACATTACATGTTACTCCTTCCCTCCAAATTTACTTGTCTACTATTGATTTGCCATACCCTTAAAAAAAAACTAACATGATAATTTTAATATATCACCCCTATTAAATATATGTTGAAAAATAAATTGGAAATAAGTACTACTCTATATATATTTAATAAGAAGGGTAAAATAGATATAAAATAATAAATTATTTACTGATTTTNACAAAATCGGGTAAATAAGTTTAAAATCTTGTATATATACATGCAAAAAAGTCCCTAATAGTTATGAATTATGATCCTACATTACATGTTACTCCTTCCCTCCAAATTTACTTGTCTACTATTGATTTGCCATACCCTTAAAAAAAAAACTAGCATGATAATTTTAATATATCACCCCTATTAAATATATGTTGAAAAATAAATTGGAAATAAGTACTACTCTATATATATTTAATAAGAAGGGTAAAATAGATATAAAATAATAAATTATTTACTGATTTTTCGAACTTAATAAGTAAAAATGGTCATTTATTTTTAGTACCGTAGACAAATAAACTTGGACGGAGAGAATACAAGTTTTGAATGGTTAGTCAATTTTTGTTCTCTCGTTAACACAAATTAGTAAAAAGTCAAGGTCTGCTTCTATTTATACAAAGTAATTAGTTCTTCCTCTTTGATTCACAAAAACATGACTCATTGCTCAATGCAGTTGTCCCTCTTTGATTAACAAAAATACAAGGCCTAGCATTAGCCAGAGGGTAAAAACATAAACACATGTCGTTAAATTTATATACATTAATAATATAAAATTTATTATGCATTGTCAATAATATTATTTGTTGTACAAGTAATTTGTCTAATTTTTTATATTACTAATCTCACTTTTTGACTTACATATAATTATATTTTAGTTGGCCTAATAGTATAAAAAAATTTAAAATGTTAATGCGCAGAAATTAAACTCAAACTTAATAGAAACATGCATTATGTTAGGGAAGTAAACGGTTGT
>AWOL01S0112778.1:0-34014 GCA_000715115.1 Nicotiana otophora
AAAGGAAAAGGAATTCAATTATGTATATAAAAAGTAGACTTTTATAGTAGTTATAGTAATTTTAGAATATTTCTTGAAAGCAAAGTTGATGCCCTAAGAATTTCTTTTATCAAAAGGAAACTCAGCTAGTGTTTGACCATAGATTTCCAAATTTATTCTGAAAAATCTGATTTTGGGTGAAGTTTGGTTTGAAGATGAAAATGTGTTTGGACATATGTTTTGAGTGAAATTTGGTTTGGAAAAACATGAAACATGACTTATACCCACAAGTTCTAAAAACTATCACAAATACCCAACAATACCATTTTCAATAACATTCATTATATTATCGCAAACCATAGTCCTGAACATAAATAAATTTGATACAAAATTATCATTTTTATAATGAACTACATGATACACTATCAGATGACCGAGAAGACGAAGCAACATCGTTACAAAATAATAAATGGTGGGCTCTTTTATAAAATACAAAAGTTTGGGGCAATTTTTAAAAAATATAATAGTGATATTTTGGCCCAAAACCAGCTATTGAGCTGGTTTTGGGATTTGGGACTTGGAATTTGGCCAAAATGTAGGCAAAATCTATGACCAAATATGTGTTTGCCAAATAAAACCCAAGTTTATTTTGACAAAATTTACGGCCAACCGGATCCTTAAATTTAGTATAGTTGGCATTTGGCAGAAGTATCAAAAGAAAGTGATTGACTGAATTTAGAACAATGCGGTTGGAAGACTTGAAAGGAAAGGATGTTTGGGTATTGGTGGGTAGTTTGAGTCATACCACACAGGATCTCTTTCACACAAATTAAAGTATGTTGCTTTTAGTTTAGAGGTCAGATTTAATTTGTTTGTTTGGTGTGATCTACAGATTTACTTATAGGGGTAATGATGTCTAGATGAAGAGTAAGCCTTCAAGTTTGGTCCAAGTACAAGATACAGAGCTACTATATGGAACTACTATACTTTAATTGTAAGCACTTGATGAAATGATATTAGTGGTGGGCATAATGCCGTCCGAATCGAAAAGATTATCCGAATCGAAAATTTCGATTTATCGGTTTCGATTATTCGATTAATTCAGTCGGTTGCGATTTTATATTTTTTAAAACATTGGTGTTCGGTGCGATTTATGGTTTTGCTTCCTCGATTAGTCGATTAACGGAATAACCGAAGTTTGGGTATGGGAATTTGAGATATTGGTTTCTGGGCTTCTGGCCAGTGATTTCTAAAGACTAAACATATGCCATGATTAAGCATTAGGGAAGTGTGGTGGTTTCAGTTCTCTTTTGGGATTCGCTAATCAGGCAAATTTGTATCAATAAATATATTTTTGTGCTTTAGTAACCATGCATTTTTAGGATGCATAGTATTATAGTGAATAATCGATTTAGTTTGATTCTGATATTAGCTAGTGTAGACAATAAAATTGCGTCGAGAAAACTAAAATCAAGACCGAGAGATATTGCAACAATCGTAGTATTTGATTTCAAATAATTTGAGTGTACAATCTATATGAATCCTCTGATTTTTCTTTCCAATAGTAAATAAATTCAAGGACCCTTGAGATTGATCTTGAATATGTAGTTGTTGCCACGAATGATAATCTTTAATTTAACTAGCATGAACTTTGATTTGAACTCGTACTCTTTGAATCTTGATTTGTTCTTCGTTCTTGAGCTTAAACTTGATATGTTCTTCGTTCTTGAACTTGAACTTGATTTGTTCTTCGTTCTTGAGCTTGGACTTGATTGTTTGAACTTGAACTTGTGGAGAAATTTGAAGTGTTTGATCCACGAGCTTTTTCTTGCTTCTTGTTATAATTTCTAGTGTCTTTTCTAAGTTATGAAGACCCCTATTAATAGTTGTGGGAGGGAAGAGTCATGATAAGAACAAACTCTTTCCGACCAATCAGATTGAAGAGTGACAAGGTCGTATTTGATTGGCCAGAACATGTCACTTGCACATGTGGCACGATTTCATTGACCTTTTAATTTGACTTAACATGCCTTGTCATTTTGACACGTGGCATGATTTCATTGGCTCTTCTGTTTGACTTGGCGTGCCACGTCATTTGACATGCATCACCAAACTGGGCTTCTAGGAAGATGGCATATTGGGCCTAATAAAGTGGGCACATCAATAGCCCAACTAAATGGACTAACCCAATGAATTAAGACTTATTTATTTAATTCATATATATTGGATTTATATAATTAATTTAATTATATTAGCCCATAATATTTACTTGGATCAATATATTTTGAATTTAAAATATAGTCTAAATTATTTTATGAATCTAATTTTAATAAAATTTATATGCCTACGGCTAGCATTTGCACTTTACCTCTTTGTTTCTTTGATGTTGCTGCTTCATTTTTGTGAGGTAAAACAGTCTCTTTTTATGACACAAATAGTTTGATGCTCAATGCCGTTTGGGATACATGTCGCCAACTACAAGTTTTTCAGCTTATATTTAAGCTAACTTTTAAAGAAATTAAATGTAAAACTCAATTTTTAGTTAGAAAAAAGCCAAATACGGCAGCCCCAAGACCGACCGAACAAAATTAAAAATTAACTGAACCATAATTAATTTGTAAAACCGAACCAACCGAATTTATATTGGTTCATTTATCAATACACCAAAATAATAACCGAAAACCGAACCAAACTTCTTGTAAATCGCACCGCACCGACCGAATCCCACCCCTAAATGACATAAAATGCGAGCAAATTAATCTGAAAATCATTTAGTAGACTTACATTTGTTGGTGAGAAATAAGAGGCATTTAAAGAAATAGCCGAGATTTCTACATGCAAATTGTCTCCAATACCATCGTTATAACAAAAGAATTAGTAGACCTACATGTGTATAATTCAGATCTCCACCCTTTTCTTAAGAGAGTGAGAGGGGTGGGGTGGATGATAGGGAGAGGACACAGTCAAAATATACTTCATGTGGAATTGCTTCCATCACTGTCATTGAGCTATCCAGCTTGTTGGCTAGTTAGTAGTCCACATTTATTACCACTTAACTTTGTTTTCAAGGTGTAAAATAACATAAATTATGTCTCAGACTGAAGAAATTAAATAAAGACAACACAATCTAACGCAACAATTCAAGATTATATTCTTACCAACCATTCAGATATATTTCTCTCTACCTCAAGTCTTCCCTCGAAAAAGCGCTACAGTCTTTATATTTTCAACGCACAATGTCATTGAAAAACAATATAATGGGAGACGGGCTACGTGTGTAAAAATATTGAATTAGTCGCTTATTCAACTGCCGATCAGTGGGCATCAAGCTCACACATGGCCCGTTTGGATTGGTTTAAAAAATGGCTTTTAAGTTAAGTGTTGGAACTTATTTTATAAATAAGCAGTTACGTATTTGAATAAAAGTGCTAAAACTTAAAACAAGCTTATGAAGTGTTTGGTAAACAAGTGCTACTAAACATTTTTTCTTATTAAAATGACTGAAATATCCTTAAAGTTGTTAACATTATAAAAAAGATGATGACTATAATATTATATTTTTCGTTCATAGCTTCAAATTCAGGGGTAACACGTAAATTCATTGAATGATTTGATTTTAGAATATAGTTACACCAATTAAAAAAAAAGGAAGGATTCAACGACCAAAAAAATTAAATGTTATAGAACCAAAAAAAGAAGCCAAAAGAACAATATTTACAAAATATTAGAATGTATCAAACATTATTTAAAAAATTATTGTTTGCTTCACGTTAAGAACTTCAAAAAATTAACAAATATTGGAGAATGGAGGAAAAAAAAAGTATGTTGTAGGGTTTTTACTTAGGGGTAATTTCGGAATTAAGAAATATTATAAGGGATAAGAATGTAATATTTTTGGTCAAAACAATATGGCTTTTAAGCCAATTTAGAAAAAGTTGGATTTTTCAACTTATTGGTTTTGGCTTTTTAAAGCAGATTTTAACTTTTTTTAAGCCTATTTTTTGGTTGCCAAACACTTCCACAAGTTAAAAACTGCTTAAAAGCTGGTTTGAGCCCATCCAAACAGGCTCATAATGTGTTCGCTAATTCAACTTGGGGGTTCGGACAATTCAGATTGGATATGAGAATTTCGGTTTGAATTTTCAGTTTTTGAATTTAAGAAATGACAATCTAAATCCAATCCAAATAAGTTCCGATAGAATTAGATTTGTTAAGTTCGGTTTTGGATTAATTGGTTTGGATATTATGGATTTTAGGTTTTGAGCGTATAAGTTGAGATGTTTCTAGTTTTTACAAAAATGAATATCCAAATGAAGTACTCATGTTAAATTGCCTGAAAAGTTCCTTATTCTTCCTGCAATCATCCAAATAAAGTATTCAAGTAATAAAATTATTATTAAAAAAAAATACAATAAAGACATTAATACGGCCGATAAGAAGTAGCAATAGTAAAATCATATCCAAATAGAAAGTATTCTGATAGTAACTTAGTAATTAATATTGAATATATATGATATAATATCTAATGGGTAGAGTATTGAACTTATTGCTATTGACATATGGATAATGGACTAAATATAAAGTTTAAAAAATTTGGAAGTACCAAATCCAACATTCAATCTGAAATCCAAAAAAATTAAAATTAAATTTAAAATCCAATCCGTAATCCGAAAATCCAAACCAAAAATTCAAAAAACTCGGATTTTGGATTTGCCCAAACTATGCCCACCCCTAAAATCAACAACCTAGAAAATATTAACCAACCAGTCAAAAGTCCTATCATTAATTCATCGTTTTGAAGATGTTGTCTAAGTCAATCCAAAGATACTCTTAACATATTATCCACTTTGGTTTAATGCACTATTTTCATCAAAATATCTCATACTATCAAGATAACCTTATACCTTATATATAATTTTTCAATTGTTTCAATTATCAATACGAGACTTTGTTCGCACATTCCATAGTAGATACTGCTAGACTTGCTGCTTGTAATTTTAGCATAGAGTGGAATTTAATCTCCTCTTCCCGTATCTCATATTTTTGGGCCTTATTGAAAAACAAAAAATAAAAATAATTGTAACGAGTTATCCACACACAAATTTCTGAACAAAGAAGTCAAAACTTATAAATGGGCCACAAAAGGACCAAGCTGCCCTACTAATTAGAGTATAAGATCTAAGAGAAAACAGGGTGAAATTAAAAAATAGTCAGATTTACACGTGGTAATTAAAAAATAATCACAGTTTTAAAAGTAATCAAAATTTAGCCACTTTTCATGTAAAGATAAATCTGAACGAAAATACTGTTCAAAAGTTGGAAAATATTCCAGCATAATATACTGGAGTTCGAATGTTTTACATGTGAACTTCCAGCATAATATACTAGAGTTCCAGCATAATATACTAGAGTTCCAGCATAATATATTAGAGTTCCAGCATAATATGCTAGTCCAGTATAATATATTGAAAGTTTATATACATGTACTCCAATTTCCAGTATATTATGCTAGAACTTTCCGTGTGCTGGAGTTCTAGCTTAATATGCTGGAAGTTCACACACAGGTGTAAAATCTCCAGTATATTATGCTGGAATTTTCCGTGTTGCAGCAAAATAGTGGCTATTTTTTAATGATTTTACAAACGCTGGCTATTTTTCAATTATATGTCCGAAAAATGGCTAGCCCGTGCTATCTTCATGAGAAAATAACACTTAGAAGCCCTTTTAAAAATTTAATGACCAAAATGCTTCCTTTTTTGAAAAAACAAAACATGCTCCTTTTGAAGATTTTAAAATAGGGTTGCCCCTCCTTTCTATGTCTAGAGCCCTAGGCTTCATTAAAGGCCTTTCTCCTTATTTTCTTTGTTTTTTCTTCACGTTTTCTTTTTGTCTTTGTTTCTCACTTTTTCACATTTTTTTAATTATTTTTCACTTTATTTTTTTCTTTCTAATTAAATTATGCACACTTATTCATTTTTTCTTATTTTATTTTCTTTTTTATAGTTATTTTCTCTTTTTATTTTTATTTATTTTTTAATCTTTCTAGTAGTAACTCTCTCACTCTTTTTTACTTTTTTTATCTTGATTTTTTTATTTTTTGGTGTATTTTTTTTTTATCTTTCTTCATTTTATTCTTTCCACTAAAATCTCTCCGCCCAAAATATTTCGTTACTGTTTTTCCTTTTTTGTTATTATTTTTCATCTTCAGTTTTTCTGTTATTTTGTTGTAAAATTCTTACGCAAAAAACTGTTATCACTTTCTTTCACTTTTGTTTTCATTTATTTATTTAAATAAATAATCGAGTCTTAAAATTTATATTGGGATACTTTCTACACAATCAGTAGTCGATTATAATTACCGAGAGTTACCATGCTACTCTTTTTATTATTTTAATTTTTATTTAATATTTGCACATAATATGTTTTTTCTTACAATTTTCTAAGAAATTTTAGATTTTATTTTTTAAAGTAAAATTTGTTGTTCAAAATATCTGTCACTTTTTTTCTTATAATTATTAATTTTTATCTTAGTTTTTCTATTATTGTTTCAGTAAACTTTCTCCATTAAAATTTTTATTACTTTATTTCACTTTTGTTTTTATTTTTATTTTTTTCTTTCTAGATAAATAACCTATTCCTAAAATTATTATTGAAATACTTTCTATATAATCATTAATTGATGACAGTTATCAATAGTTACGATGTCACTCTTTTTGATTTTTAAAATTTTATATTTGTTGATGATTTTTTCCATAATTTTTAAAGAAATTAAGGCTTTTTTAAATAAAAAAATGTCACTCTTTTTACCCTTTTTTGTTCTTTCTAGTTAAATTCGGTAAATTCTATATTTTGATATACTATGCTAATTATGGTATACCAATGTGTAGTATACTAAGAATATTAAGAGTACCAATGGATTATTGTAATAGTGTTACTCATAGATACTTTTTTGGAATAAAGTTCAAGGAAAATATTGGTTTTATCTATTTCAGTTTCTTTTCTTTCATTTCAGTTTACTTTTTAATTAATGTGATGAGGTGCTAATATATTCAACTGTTTATACTACAAGAAAGAAGGCATTTGCCAATAACAATTTTTGTTATAAATCAAGTGTTGTTGCTAAAAGTAGTTTTCACAACAACAAGCACGCCGTTGCAATAAACGCCGATGGGAAAGTATTCGCAACAACCAACAATATTGTTGCAAAAGCTAACTTAACGCAACAAAACATATTGTTGCCTTAAATTATATTTTGTTTGTAAAAATCGTGTAAATGTGGCTTATAAGAACATTTAACAACAAAAATTATTGTTGCAAAAAATAAGCTTATTTACCTACAATATTTGTTGTGGTGAAAAAATTAGCGGGAAAGGTAATTATTGATCTATTATCAAGGTTTTTAGTAACAATTGCTATTGTGATCATGAATTACCTTTTGTCAATAATAATTTCACAAATATATATAAAATAATAAATTTTATATATATATATATATATAAACATCAATACATAAAATTGGTACACAAGTATGTAGTCACTTTAAAAAACTAAATCTCCTAAAATGTATGCTTTTACTTACAAAAAGAACAAAAGCATCATATACCAAGGTCATTAAATTCTAATTTAATTAATCCCAAAAAATAAATCTTCTTCCAACAACTCGTTGCACCGCATGAATCATATTTCCAGCAATGATGATTTAAGCATGTCCATCCTACAAAAAAGATAAATCTATTACATTTTGATAAAAGGAAATTATAATGTACAAAACTACAATTAACAACGAAAAAAGAGGGAATCACATATGCCTATTATCCACTTACTAAACATTGCAACTATTTCATCACTGAAAATTTTACGTATTACAGAATTGTTGAATAGAAACATTCAGCTAAACAACAAATGAACATAAGTTGCAAAAATAAGAGAACTACTCCAAATAGAATTGAATAAATTGAGTTGTAAATATTTTAAAAATTCCACATCAAAGCTGAATACTTCCCCCAACAAAGTTGTTGCAATAGAACCTACAAAATACTCCCAAAGATACAATACTATAGTCAAAACCAAATACTATACAAAGATTGATTCAAGTAAATAGACTCATTTGTGCATACATCCAAGATATTTACTTTTTCTTGAAAGATAAAGTTACTTTACATGACTTATAGGACTTGCCTCATCCTCTTCTTCCAAAATATAACACTACAAGGTCAACAAATATAAATAGTTGCAAGAATGTGAAGGCCGTAAAATAAAGTAGAGGAAACAAAAAATACAATTCACTATATGACACTGGTTCCATCAATTTCAATCTCCTCAGTTTTTTCCAATTCATTGACAAAATCAAGAATCCTCAAATAGCTTAATGAAATAGGAAGGAGATTCTGACTAGTATACTCGAAAGAATTTAGCATTACTAGCTATATAGACAATGTCCATGATATAGACTATAGCACAAAAAAAGTTGTAGATTGAACAGGGTTAGTTTTTCAAAAATGAATAGACTTAATTGGATGTGCGTTTGGAATTACACAGCAGGTCCAACTCTACTAGAAGTATATACAACAGTCATGCCATAATCATAACTATAGGATGCAAAAACATACTGGACAATTATAAGGGAAAAAGAGATGCATTCAGTAATGGATAGTGTTAGAACATAAACAATAGCCTTCCTCCTCGAGTTTCCTCCTAGGCTGCCTAACATAAAGAAGGATAAAGGTAGGACATGATTTGAAATGTTTAATTAATATTCCTATGTGATTAGAGAACAATCTACTCAAGCTTCAACAGAAAGTACCAAGTTCTCTATATATGAAATGTGGGAAGATTAATTTCTTTCTTTATGCTAACTTAGAATCTTTTTTCTCAAGACAAGTCATAGTGAATACAATGAGTGTAACGATCCAGCCAGTCGTTTTGAAAATTAGCATCCCGTTCGGTGGCTTAAGGTCTCGAGTAGCTTCGTGTTATATATTATGACTTGCATGTGTGGTCGAGTTCGGTTTTCGGATAATTCGGGATTGATTTGGAAGGACGAGTCTTGTTTTAGAAGCTTAAGTGAAAAGAGTTGATCGAAATTTGACTTTCATGTAGACAACTCCGAAATAGTATTTTGATGATTCCAATAGCTTTGCATGGTGATTTTGGACTTAGGCGTGTGTCCAGATTTGGATTTGGAGGTCCGTAGGTTGATTTGATGTATTTTGACGAAAATTGAAAAGTTGAAGATTTGGAAGGTTGAGAGGTTTGACCGGGAGTTGACTTTGTGGATATCGGGTGCGAATTGCAATTTCGAGAGTTGAAATAGCTCTGTTATGTCATTTGCGACTTGCATGCAAAATTTGAGGTTATTCCGGATTGATTTAATGTGATTCGGCACGGGTTATAGAAGTTGAAAATTCATAAAGTTCGATTTGAGGTGCGATTCGTAGTTTGATGTTATTTGAGGTGATTTGAGGCCTCGAGTAGGTTAGTGTTATATTATGAAACTTGTTGGTAAGTTTGGACAGGGTCCCGGGGGCCCCAGGTGTGTTTCAGGTGAGTTTCAGATCATTTGGATCATGTTGGATGAAGCTTGTTTGGGCAGAGAGCTGGTGTGGTTGTACCTTCGGACCACTGGGTACAAGTGCGACAACCGCAGGTGCGGAAGGGAAGGCGTAGAAGAGAAATGATAGGGAGTTGAGGTTTTGTGCATCTGCGATGCCTTTCCCGCAGATGCGGCTACGCAAGTGCAAGCGTGAGCTAGGTTGGAAGTCTCCACAGATGCAGAGTTTTTGTCGCAAAAGCGGCTATGCAGGTGCATTTTGTTGTTCGCAGATGCGACATCGCATATGCGGTGTCTTTGACGCAGGTGCAGTCAGCTGAGATTTTTGTTGTTTGCGCATCTGCGATGAATATTCCGCAGATGCGGCTTTGCATATGCGACTGTGAGTCCGCAAAAGCAGAAGTGCTGGGCAGAATGTTTAAATTTCGAGGGTTTGGACATTTTTATCATAACTTGAGTTGTAGACCTCAGTGTTGGGTAATTTTGGAGGGGTTCTTCACGATTTGGATTAAGGTAAGTTTTCTTTATCCGAATTTGATTATATTTGATGATTCCATCTTTATTTTAACATTAAATTAGTGATTTGAATGGGAGAAAATGAGAATTTTTGTATAAACTTTCAAAAGTGTAAAATGAGGATTTGAAGACGGATTTGATGTCGGAATTAGATAATTTTGGTATGGTTGGACTCGTATCGAAATGAATATTCAGATTTTTTAAATTTTATCGGGTTCCGAGGTGCGAGCCCAGGGTTGACTTTTTGGGTTGAATTTTTAGTTTTCATTAATGATCGAAGCTTTATTATCCGAAATTATTTCCTATGATTTGTATTTATGATATTAAGATATTTTGGCTAGATTTGAGCCGTCTGGAGGTTGTTTCACACGAGAAGGTTATTTTAGAGTATCAATTTAGCTTCTTTGAGGTAAGTATCTTGCCTAACTTTGTATGGGAGAACTACCCGTTAGGATTTGAGTCGTTTATGCTATTTGTGTCATGTGAAAGCCGTGTATGCGAGGTGACGAGTACGTACTCGAGATTATATGTGAAAATTGACCGGTTTAGACTCTTAGGCCTCTTTCATGTATTTATTTGGAATTTGTTAGCACATGTTGTATCTTTTATTCATCGTGTATGCTATCACATGCTTTATTTGAAGTTGTCGTTACATGTCACATTCTTTACTTGTCGAGTTTAATCTTATATGGTTTATTTGAAGTTGTTATCGCTTTTACCATTATGTGATTTCTTTTATTGTTGAGTTACTTTTAGTAAAATTGTTGTACATGATATCCTTTTAGTCGCCGGGTTATTCTCATGCATTTGACATAGTTGCTAGTTCATTCCATCTCTTTCATTGCTAGCCTAATTCATACACTAGAATCCGAAGTTTGCCATTTCATGGAAGTACTTTCACTATCGAGATTATCCTTAAACAATTAATTGGAATTGAGGTTATCGAAAGTCATTAATCTATTTAAATTGAAGTTGTGTTTAAAGAAGGTGTTGTTACTTGTGATTTACTTTCCCGTTCGTTTAGTTATTATTGAGATTTTATACATATTGTATGAGTTGTGGGCTATTTGTTGTGAAAATATTGATATTGTTGAATCTTTGAAAAGGTTGTGGCTTATGGGCACTTGTCTTATGAGTTGATACATCGTGTTGTTGTGATGTTAGCATTTGTGAATTGTTGCGTGGCTTGGTTGTTGTTATGCGTAGTATAAGGGTGGCATTTCACCGTTGTTGTTATGCGGGGCATAAGGGTGGTATCTCACTATTGTTGGATGTACGGAGTGATAAGGGTGGCTATAGTGTTATTGTCCGGACGGAGTGATAAGGGTGGCTATTTTTACGGAGTGATACAAGTGACTATCGAAGAGATAAGTAGGGCTAACGATATTGTCAGGGCGGAGTGATACAGGTGGCTATTGGAGGGATAAGGGTGGCAATGTCAAGGATGATGTGCGATGGCTTGGGGACATTGTGTTAGTGATTTTCGTATGATGGTGTGCTTTTCCTTGTGTATGGATACTTTACTTGATGACACACTTCATTTAGTCATTAAATGTTTTAACTCTTTCACATACTTTCTTTAGCCA
The DNA here is from genome assembly GCA_000715115.1 of Nicotiana otophora. NCBI lineage: Eukaryota > Viridiplantae > Streptophyta > Magnoliopsida > Solanales > Solanaceae > Nicotiana > Nicotiana otophora. The sequence continues at coordinate 11,632 of AWOL01S0112778.1, forward strand.
CATCGTTACACATATTCTGTTGCACATAAATATCCCTAGTTTTACCTTGCGATGTTCACATTTAATCATTCTTCATTCCAAATTATTTTCATAATTCTTTTTAAATATTAAATTAATCATTCTTCTGAACCTTCCCTCACTTATTTGATCGAGTCCGCAGGAATCATATTTTGTGGATCTTGAGGGATTCCTAACACCTTCCCCTCGAGATAATTTTAACCCTTACCTAGAATCTCAACAGTTTCGCATACCATAACTTAGTGTACATTATATAGTGTAATATAAGTGTCCTAGTATACCTTAAATACTAGGTGGCTACTCTAAACTTTAATTAACCTTGTAGAGTATTATAAGTTGTAGTTTGTTTTGTCTTGTGCAAAATAAGGTGCAACACATGTGTTTTAGTGTTTATTCGTAGTTTAGATGTTATTTTTGTTTTTTGATCGCGCGAGCGAGTTTATATGATGTTTTTAGACTTGTGTGGATGTTTGGTTTGGAGCTCCGAGGGCTCAGATGTGTTTCAGACATGTTTCAGAATGGTTTGAACTGAAATGAACTGCTGGTGCTCAGTTATAGCAATTACGAGCACCAGCCTCACAATTGCGAAGGTGACAGTGGGGGCTCAGATGTCGCAATTGCGACTTCCCATTCTCATTTGTGAAGCCTACCGACTTTTGACTTAGTTCACATTTGCGAACACTTGTTCGTTTTTGCGAGGTTCACAGCTTTGCAATTGCGAAACCTCTTATCGCAATTGCAATAATGAAGGAAGCTGTCAGGGTTCGCAAATGCGATCCTTGATTCGCAATTGTGAGGGTTCACAAATGTGAACTATGTGTAGCAAATGCGACCACTGCAGTTGGTACAAAGGGGTGGAAGATAGGATTTTTCAACACATTCTCTCATTTTAGAACCCTATACTCGGTAGGAGACGATTTGGAGAGGGAATTTTCATCTACAAACATTGGGTTAGTGATTATAATTTATTTTCAATCATATTCCATCAATATATCTTAGACTTTAACAACTAAATCATGTGAATCAAAGTGAAAAATTGTGAAACCTTGTCAAGTTTTTGAAAAATAAGAATTTGAGTTTTGAGAGTCGTATTGGACTCGGATTTTTGAAATAATTACATATATGAACTCGTGGGATCATGGGTAGTCGGAATATACCATTGGATCCAGGTTTTTATTGGGCATGTCACATGTTGACTTTTGTTGACCTTTTGGTAAAAATATAAAAATCATAGATTTATCTATTGTAATTGATTTCCCTTGCATTGTTTGATGATATTAAGTCGATTTTGGTTAGATTTGAGACGCGTGGAGGCGAATTTAAGGGGAAAAGCTATTTTCGAGGGTTGAATTGGCATAGTTAAGGTAAGTATCTTACCTAACTTATTGTGAAAAAATTACCCCCTTAGGATTTGTATTGATTGATTCATTTGTGCTATGTGAAAGCCGTGTACGCAAGATGACAAGTGGGTACACAGGTTGTATGTGGTATTTGATCGGTTTAGGCTACTTAGACTCTTTCCATGCTTTAATTGAAATGTCATATCATGTTCCAAATTCTCATAGTCAATCTATTCTTAGTTGTGTTAGTCTATCCTTACATGCCTTAAATGACTCATTTAACACTTGTTCTACACCGTACTTGATAAATTGCTCTCATGCTTTAGTTGAACTTGTTTCTCCTTTTATTGTTACGTGTTATCTTTTTCATTATTGATTATCATTACTTGAAGTCATTGTACGTGTTATCTCTTTCATTGTTGATTATCATTATTTGAAGTAGTTGTTACAAGTTATCTCTTTCGTTGCTATTATTCTTATTTGAAGTCATGTTATCTCTTCCATTGTGAGTTATTTGCAATTAGTTCGTGATTACACATTATCTTTCTCATTGTTGAGTTATTTGTGTTGAGTTATGAAAGCCGTATCACTTTGAGGCGAAGTTGATAATTGTTGAGATATCTTTCTTGTTGAGAACTTTACATTCATTGTTATTATTGATATTCTTGTATCCGTTATGGTGGAGCCATGGGCTATTATTATGGAAACATTAATATTATTGATTGTTGGCAAGTTGTGATATATGAGCACTTGTAGTGCGAGTTGTTATTGTGATGTGTTATTAACGTGCATGCGGCGGTATAAGTCTAGAGGTTAATGTGCATGCGGCGACATAAGGTGGGACTTATGCGCGTGTTGCTTGTAGAGGAACTATGTGAAGCCACGCAACATCATAAGGTGGGCTAAAGTACGTCTAGCTATTTCGGACAAAAATATTTTCAAAACTATTTAAATGTAAGGCTCACGCGGCAGTATTAGGAAATATTGTGATTGAAATTGAGAAATATGAATACGAGGCGGTACCTCAGTTGTGATTCTTTTTATATACGAGGCGGTACCTCGGTTGTGATTCTTATTGTATACGAGATGGTACCTCATTATGATTCTTGTTGTTTATCTCATGTTGCAAAGAGTTTCGATAGGAGCACTTCTGGTTGTTTTGTTCTTCTGTATTCTATCAGTTATTGTCCGTATACGATCATTGTGGTTCTCTTTAATTGATATATATATATATATATGTTATTTCTATGCTCACAAATTCCGGTATTAGTTCACGCTATTAACTTGTTTCGTATTAGTTAATTCTCCGCCTTCATTATTTATCTCTATTATATTTTCATATTGCTTATTTACATTGACCTGGCCTCATCACTACTCTACCGAGGTTAGGCTTTATACTTACTTGGTACCGTTGTGTGGTACTCATACTATGATTCTGCATATTATTTTGTGCAGATCCAGGTACGTCTGCTCGTGCCGAACATTAGTGATCGTCTGTTAGCTGCTTTAGGGAGACTTCAAGGTATGCTTGCTCGGCGTCCGCAGGCCTCGGAGTCACATTCCTTTATCTTTATTTCGTGTTGTATTTTCATCCAGGCAGTGATGTAGGAGACATTGTAGTTTATTCATTAGTGCTTATGACTCAGTTCCACCAGTCTTGGGAAGTGTGTTGTTGGGATTCTTTTTCTGAAGATTATATCAGTTTATCAAACTTGTTTTAGTACTTTTGTTAATTATTTCTGTCAAGTTATCATTAAATGTTAGGCTTACCTAGTCGTAGAGACTAGGTGCCATCACGACATCATACAGAGAGAAATTGGGATCGAGAGAGGGTTAAGGAAACATATATTATGATCTGTTGCATTTGGTACCGCTTTCTCTTTGCAGATCAAAGGTTTCATTTCTTACTGGTTAACTCATGAATATTTATTTCCATGTGTTCAAATCTCAACTGCACATTTAACAATAAAGGTTTCTATTAAAGAAGATAATTACGTTTTTCTCCATCTTATGTTTCATTGTATTAGCAAGAAGTTTTCTGTCTGCACTTGCGATATCTTGGAAAAAAAGAGGGAAGTATGATTGGTAGCATAGATAATTCAAGAGCAATTACACACAAATATAAAAGTGGAATAACTAACCAGCACTAGAACCTTATAAAAAATTACTACAACACTTTGACCAAAAGAATTACTACATCACTTCCTTAAAGCTAGCTTTATAAACAATTACCTTTCTCTAGAAAAGGATTTACTTCTTGAACCTTAAAATTCTGTAGTGCATGTCACGACCCAAAGTCTCACCATAGACGTCATGATAACACCTAATCTGTAAGACTAGATAAGCCGATTACTTACAATATAGAAGCCAATTTAACAATAATAATTTATAACAAAGTTTAACATGAATACCGAAACAAAAGCAAAATGAGCCTATGCGACAATAATCATAAAAACTTCCCAAGACTAGGTAATACAGAGTCACGAACTCTAGCTGAATACATAAAAAGATCTCAAAGATCGAAATATAATACTGTTCAAATAACAAGCTGACAGTACAATGAAAAAAAAGGACTCCAAGGGACTGCGATGACCAAGCACCTCTACCTTGAATCCTCATGATCAATAAGCTAACCCTGCCTGAGTCCGATATCTCCAATACCTGGATCTGCATAAAAATATGCAGAAGTGTAGTATGAATACACCACAGTCAGTACCCAGGAAGTATCTTGACTAACCTCGGTGGAGTAGTGACAAGGTACAAGTCAAGACACCTACTAGTCAAAATAACCTGTGTAATATAGAAGTATAGAGCTAATAATAAAAAGCAGGAATCAGTAAATGGCAACAAGAATAACAATTGATATAAATAATTAAGTAATAAGAACACCGTGAAAGTACCATTGAAACCATATAAGGAACACAAATGACAACAAATTAATCAAGCTGCTCTAATACAAGCTTCGCAACGAAATTACCCTGATATACCTTATCTCATAATCACAAGTCACGAGTCTCAACCCACGAATCATAGGATCACGGCATTTTATGCCCACATCTCTAATCATAACAGCACGGATAACTCACGTGCCAATATCTCAATCCGTCCGACATGATTACAGGCTCACAATTACAATCCGCCTGGCGTGGTCATAGGCTCACTATCACAATTCGCATGGTATGGTCACATGCTAAATATCAATATGGAAGTAGATAATACAAGAATACATGGGCACGATTAATAAATGTTAAGTTCCATACTCCTGAACTAGTATAAGTGGCATGCTAAGGGTTATGCTTGTGTAAGTGTACTATTATAGCCCAAGTCAACAATTAATATCAAAGACATCGAGTAGCTCATTGAAAGTAACACAACAAGTCACGTAAGGTGCATGACATACACAAGGGGAATCATACCATCACACGAATATAGTCAACATAATTCCCCAGGTCATCATACAGTATCCCTAACATTTCCACCCCTATCTCTTCGATAGCCACCCGCATCACTCCGCCCTAATAATATCATCAGCTAACCGTATCACTCCGATAGCTACCCGTATCACTCTGCCCTGATAATATCATTAGCCACCCATATCACTTCGATAGCCACCTGTATTACTCTGCATAATAGCTACCATTATCATTCCGCCCGGACAATAACACAATAGCCACCCGTATCACTCCGCATAATAACCACTCTTATCACTCCGTCTGGACAATAACACAATAGACACCCGTATCACTCTGCATAATCAACAATAGTGAGATTCCACCCTTATGCCCCGCATAATAACAACAATGAGATGCCACCCTTATGCTCCGCATAAAAACAACCAATCCAAACAACAATTCACATGTGCTAACATCACAACAACACGCCATATCAACTCATACCACAAGTGCCCATAGGCCACATCCTTTCCAAAAGAACCAACAATATCAATATTTCTACAATAATTAACCCACGGCTCAAACACAATGTGTATAGAATTCCAATAACAACAAAATAAATGGGAAAATAACTCAACAATGAACAACACCTCCTTTAATCACAACTTCATTTAAAATAGATTAATGTCTTTCAATAACTTCAACTTCAATTAATTGCTTAAGGATAAACTCGATAATGAAGGTATTTCTATAAAATGGAAAATTTCGGATTCTAGTGTATAAAATAGACTAACAATGAAGGAGATGGCACAAACTGACAATTACGTCTAATGCATGAGAATAACCCGGCAACAAAGGGTATCATGTAACAACAATTTTAATTAAGAATAACTCGACAATAAAGGAAGTCACATAATGATAAAAGAGGTAACAACTCAAATAAAGCATATAAGAGTAAAATTGACAAGTAAAGAATGTGACATGTAGCAACAACTTCAAATAAAACATGTGGGAGTAAACATGACAAATAAAAGGTATAACATATGCTAACAATTTTAAATAAATACATGAAGGAAACATAAGCGTATAAACATGTCAATTTTCACATATAAGCCCGAGTATGCACTCGTCACCTTGCGTACCCAGCTTTCACATGATACAAATAGCACAAACGACTCAAATCGTAAGGGGTAGTTCCCTACACAAAGTTAGACAAGATACTTACCTCAAAGAAGCCAAATAAATACCCTAAAATGACCTTCTTGTGTGAAACAACCTCCAGACGACTCAAATCTAACAAAAATAACTTAATATCATGAATAAAAACTATTGGAAACAATTCCAGATATATAATAAAGCTTCGATCTTTAATGAAAACTAAAAAGTCAACCCAAAAAGATAACCACATGGCCCGCACCTTGGAACCTGACGAAACTCACATATTCCGAACTCCCATTTCGATACGAGTCCAACCATACCAAAATTATCTAATTTCGACATCATATCGACCTTCAAATCCTTATTTTGCATTTTTGAATGTTTTTGCAAAAATTCTCATTTTCTCCAATTCAAATCACTAATTTAATGATAAAAACAAAGATGAAATCATGAAATATGATCAAATCCGGGTCAAGAACACTTACCCCAATCCAAGACGTGAAAATTCCCTCCAAAATCGCCCATATCCGAGCTTTCTAACTCAAAAAGTGATAAAATTATCAAACCCTCGGTATATGACATGTTAGGCCGAGAACTTTCGCTATTGCGGACTCACAGTCGCATATGCGAAGCAGCACTTACGGAATATTCATCACAGATGCGCAAACAACTAAAACCCCAGATGACCGCACCTGCGTCCAAGACATCGCATCTGCGAACAACAAAGCGCAGCTGCACAACCACTTTTGCGACAAACACTCCGCATCTGCCGAGACTTCCAACCGAGCTTACAACCGCACCTGCGTATACCCACTCGCACCTGCATAGCCGCATCTGCGGGAATGACATCGCATATGCGCAAAAACTCAACTCCCCATCATCTCGCTCCTGCGCCTTCTCGTCCGCACCTGCGCCTAGTGGCCCGCAGGTGCGACCACACCAGATCCCTACCCAAACGAGCTTTACCTAACATGATCCAAATGATCTGAAACCCGTCCGTAATACACTGGGGACCCCGGGACCCCGATCGAACATACCAAATTTTTTCATAACATAATGCGGACCTACTCAAGGCCTCACATCACATCAAACAATATCAAAACTACGAATCGCAACTTAAATCAAACTTAATAAACTTATAAACTTTCAATTTCTACAACTCGTGCCGAATCATATCAAATCAACCCGGAATGACGTCCAATTTTGCATGCAAGTACCAAAAGATACAATAGATCCATACCAACTCCCGAAAGCAAACTCCGGACCCCATATCAATATAGTCAACTCCCGGTCAAACCCCAAATTTCATCTTTCTAACTTTCGCCAAAATATATCAAATTAACCTACGGACCTCCAAATCCAAATACGGACATACGCGTGAGTCCAAAATCATCATACAAAGCTATTGGAATCATAAAACCACCATTCCAGAGTGGTCTATACAAAAGTCAAATTTCGGTCAACTCTTGCTACTTAAGCTTCTAAAACAAGAATCTTTCTTCCAAATCGATCCCGAATCATCCAAAAACCAAACCCGGCCACACATGCAAGTCATAATATATATTAAAAAACTACTCGAGTCCTTAAGCCACCAAACGAGACACTAATCCTCCAAAGGACCGGTCTGGTCGTTACTATTGATACCCAATTTTGCCCTCATATTTTTATACTTTCAAAATATTGTTTCTGCATCATCACCAATTTACAAGAACTTATATAGGTACTTTCTGTAATGTTTCGTAATTTTTAAAGTTTTAAAATTGAATTTCTTGCATTTATATTATTCAAACATTTATTAATTACTCCTTCAAAATATTTTGTGATGACTCGATCATCCAAATTTATTGTCTACACCCACATATATGCTTTATAATATTTTACTTTATTTTATATAATTACATCTGCATTTTTGAACTATTTACGCTTTGTTTGTAATAATAGCCTATACTTTACAATTAATTGCATTTTGTTATTTTATTCAGAGTCAAAATAATTTTTATATTTTTATAACCTTCATCTATTATTTTAAAATGTTAATTTGTATTTTTTATATTTATTTAACTATTTTATTAAATTATTTTCCCTTAATTTCTCATATTTAAAATCTAGCCCAATCCTAAGCCAATATTTGGACCAAATTAATGGCCCAAACACCCCAAATCCCTAGCCTAATTCCTAGAGCCCAAACCAAACAACCCCCATTAATCCAACTCGGTCGCTGCCCATTCATTCGACCAGCCCCGTTTCTCCTCTAATCCTGATCGTTGATCTCAAATGATCAACGGCCCACAGTCACTCCCCCGTTTTTAATTATCTTCGCCCAAACCCTAACACGCATTCTCCTGAGACAACCGCCCCAAAATCATCTCATCCTCTCCCCTTTCTTTGAGAAACCCTAGCCGCCTCTATTTCAAACCCCAACACTAATCCGATATCACATGGAAAGCTTCCATATCTCCTTTCCTTTTTTGCTCACACGATGGTTCTTACCATTTTCTCAACGTTATAATATTTGGTACTCGATTATTTATGGAAGCTGAGTCATTGGGTGTTCATTCATCTCCGATTCTTTACTATCCTCATGTTTCTGACTTGATACACTCACTATCAGGCCATATGGGCATGATTCAGTGAGATCTGTAACTATTTTTGTTCTCCTTCTTGAAGTAGGGTTCGCCTGATTTCTCCTAAATTAATTCTGAATCGATTTTGCATGCTATTCTTTCATTTTTTATGTTTAATTGACTGTTTTTCCTTGTTTGTGTGTTTACTTTTGCTACTATATAAACCCCCCTTTCTCGTTCCCCTCTAAGGCTCAACGATTCATCACTTAACTATTGCTATTGTTCTCTCAACGCTCATTCTTCTATACTTTCTGCACTCTTGGTTCTTGGCCGGCTGAAAGCCAAGGCCACCAGAACCCTTTCTATCGACTTCCTTAGTATGAGCACTGCTTGGGGCTCATTTAAGGCTCATGTGAACTCTGGCGCACTAAGATTTGGGTCTTTTGGTTGTTCTCTTTGATGCTGATATTCGAGCTGTTGCTGACACTTAATTTTCTCTTCTATTTGTTTGTTGAATCCACAGACTAGTAAGTGCCTCGACCTTTTCAATTCTATCCTCTTTGCTTGTTTCGAGTGCTTCACATATCCATGTTGTTTGAGCCAATATGACTCCAATATTATGTTATTATCATTGGCAATTTTACTTGCCTTGTAGCTATTCTACAATTCTGAGTCTTCGAGTGTCAAAACGTGCCTAGATTGTTAAAACTCCAATATGTTCAGCTTGAATGACTATGTACCTTTAAGTTTACTTTGTTGTTCTGCTGTTTATTGTGAGTTTTTCTCATGCCTTTTTCGGAATTCTTGTACTAAAATTCCTATGGAATCATATCCTACCCAGAATTTGCCTTAGTAAATTTCTACTGATAATTCCTTTATGTGAACTTTGTTCTTACTTGCTTTCATGAACCATATCTGTTGTCGCAATGGTTTAACCAAACCTGTTGCTTTATCTTTGGTGTTTGGTCAATTGTGTATTCTTTGGTATAGTTTATGATTCTAGTTGAATCCTAATAAATTTAGATCCCATGATCATGCATAGTCGACTGGCTTAAGTTCTGAGTCTGTCTATTCTATTTAACCTTAAGATAATATGTCTTCCTTCCATGATACCTTTGGACTTTGAGATCTTTGTGTTATACTTAGCATGATTAGGTTTCTCATCGATTGCTTGCTTGCATGTTTGTCATGTATAATTGTCATCTCCTGATTATGACCCTGTCTGACCCCTTATGACTTAGACCCCTAAGTTTTTAAAATCCTTTTATGGTTAATGCTCTATTCTGAATTCATTATGGAAAGCCTAGCATGTTAACCTCATATGTGTTTAATATGTTTACCATGTTAATCCAAAGTGGCATGTCTCCTTAACTCTCCTAGTGTTGTGACTATCCTTAGCGTGTTGTCAGATGCTTAATGATTTAACCTATGTTGTGTTTACCATGTTACAAATTGAGTCTATTGACTCTCCTAGTTTCATGTTATTTATTTAATCAATACTATCACTCTTGCTTCTAAAATGCCAATGTGTTTATGAATCTTGCTAAACGTCATACAACCCTGTCTCTATAAGATGTTGCTTTAGAAATGTTTGGTTGATTTCCATGTGTGGTCCATTAATTTATTTGGTAAATTGGTCAATATTGTAACTATTGGGCTCGATATGAGTCCATGTGTGGCTTTGGGCTGTGCAAATGGGTATACTCTCCTGTTTTGGTAAGTGTTTGGATCTGGGCCTGCTATTCAAGTGAAAGAATCTATTGAAGGCCCAGGCAGTGCTGGATTAGCTCTTCTTGAGTCTGCTCTACTTGTTGGGCCTGTAATAATCTCGATTCTGTAATATTTGAGTCTGTTTCTTCTTTTATCCTTGGTCATGTAATAATTTATAAACAAACGATGGGGGAGATTAGTGAAAAGGGGTTGGGGTATTCTGATTCTCGTGTGAATAGGTAGAAAACTTGCCTATAAGATTTAACTGCCTTGTTTGATGTTCGTTTGACGTGCTCCTATTCTGCACACTCATAGAAATCATGCCTATAGGGAGCGTGCATACGTTACTTGTACAATGTTCAAGCATGTTAGTCCAAGTATTTGCCATACTTGTTTTCCATGTTTACTATTGTGCACTCTTAGACAACATTCCTATAGAATGTGATAACATATGCTTTGTTAATATAGATACTATGCCTATAGGACTCCAACTAATCAATCGGTAAATCGCTTCTATTACTTTTAGTACACTGCTCGTGTAGATATCATGACTATAGGATATTAATCAACCAATCAATTACTTTTGTTGCTTCATTGTATTGCCGCACTTAGATGACATGCCTATAGGGATAAAGTATTATTAAATCAATTTTAATTGTCGACTGTTAGAAATCCTACTCATTGGATACTATTATTCGTCTTAGACAGTATGTTTATAAAAATTAATGCTGTTAATCCTGAGCTTTCATGTAGTGTACTATCTCATCATGTAAACAATTAGAGATCATGCCTATAGGACCTGCAATGCCTTTAATCTGCCTATACGTTAGTCTAAAGCTGTAGTACTGCTTGTACGATACTGGAAATCAGAATCATATAGAAACCATGCCTATAGGATTTAACGACTCTAAAGCGTCTTAATTCTAAAAAACTATCTATTGCCTAAATCTGTCGCGTGCATTTGCTGCTTATGTGTGGGGGTTAACTTGAGCCTTTTCTTGCATTTTATGTGAAGTCCTATATGTTTTGAATGCGCGCTAGTTTTATAATATTTGAGCATTTTGAGTAGAGTCTAGAACCACCTAATAGTATGTCCAAAGCCTCATGGACCATAGGCATGGGGCGGATAGTGCACGCATAGGACACGACCTAGAATTGAATTAGAGCGCATTTAGGTAAACAACTTTAACATACTAATTGGGTAGCAGGAGATGATAGTCCGTGCCCGCTGAATAATATGAGCAACCCCTACCTTAAGGGAGTTGCGAAGTATTATTTATATTGCACGGGGTGATCATTTAGGCTAAAAAATACAGGACCCCCTTCTTTTATGTGTTTATTCATTAAAGATAGACTAATCAAGTTGTATTGTATAACCTCCAAAGACTTATACTGATTATCTATATAGTTTAACTGTTGTCCGATTTTCCTTACACTTGTTCACAATAGAACCTTTAAATTCTTTGTCTTCCCTCGATTACATGATCACATAGGACATTTATAATTTATAATCTGCATAGTGTAAACTTCGACCGGGACCCATAGTTGTGGACCTCGAAGAGTTCTTAACACCTTCCCTTTATGGTAATTTGATCCCTTACCCGATCTTTAGTGACACAGACTAGTCAAAATAGAGTTATTTGCAAATAGGTAACCCTAACATACCTCAAAATCGTTAGGTGGAGAATCTTCTCTTTTAATACCCATTTAAAGAGTTGTCACACATCGAAACCTGCTTTCGCGAGAATACGGGGCGCGACAATTACATTCTCCCTCTCTTAAACAAACATTCGTCCTCGAACGTGCCAAGAATAGTTCCGAAGTCATCAAATCACAAAATGTACTCACCATACATATACTCGCAGGTGATCCCACGTCATCCCAATCCATGTAGGCCCGACAACACCATCTCAACCAAAGAGTTTTCTTGCTACCCACACAAATGAGCCCTATAGAACCAAAATTTTCACCATCCTATCATTTCCCAAGACCCGATTCCCATATAAACACATTGTATCACCCTCAACCCGATGCCACAACTCATGCATACACCATGACCACACGATGTAATACATCACCCGTATGCCCATAGAAATATCTCTCTGACCGCAATAACTGCCCATAATCATCTAGCACCGACAAATAACTTTATATCAACTGAAACCTTGCCTCAAACCTTCACAATGCTGACAACGATGCAAGAAACATGAAGATATCATAACCACTCACCCAAATCAACAAATCACACCCAACGCCACCTGGGAACATACCTCGCAAGCTAAACCCAATAAGCACAACGAGAATATGACTGAATATGGAAAAAGAAACACGTGAGAGAACTATCAAACAAGCCCGAAATGCATAACTCCCTATCAGTACCATACTATGAATTAATTCCACAAGGGAGAATCAAAACATATGAGCTAATCACAAGGACTTCATCCTAATATAACTCCACCGCGGCACGTAGCCTGGTTCAAACATATCAAACTGTACGAAAACACGAGGATCCCATCCTCAACCCTGAATCACAAGTAGAATACACATCACACCAACCAAAACCTTCTACTAACTCAATTTGGCGAAACAAAAGCACAACACGTAATAGACTTCCCATACCGATAGAGCACCTAAATCATAAATCTTAACCAAACCCTCCAGAAAGCACATCAAAACTTACCATAATGAGTAATAAAAAGTTCAATCTAATCTTATAACTCTCAATGGTAGAAAAAATAAAATGATAGACACGGGCTACCAATATAGAATCTCTCAACAGAGGTAAACACATAAATATAGTAGAAGAATCACAGAACTAACACGTATATAAGGCAGATATGAGGACTCACACCGATGAATAAAACCATGTCAAAATAAGACTAATGCTCCTCTATGAAAAATCAAAGCCATGCCTATAATGACATTATTTAGTGCAGCGGCCTCAACCATACCACAAAAAACATATCAACAAGCCGGGCCTCCCTCTCTAAGGCACCCTCTACCCGCCTGTCCTCCACCCCTAGTTGGCTGTGCAGGTGGAGTAGCAACATGAATGGAGTCTGTAGCCTGTAGCTTGAGTGCTCTGATAAAATTCTCCTCTCCTGAGTCTGGTACAATCTCTCATAATGTGCCTAGTATCGCCACACTCATAACAACCCCTATGCGGACATGGCTGCTAGTACTGAGTCTATACTAGATAACTGGAATAACCACTGTAGGAACCCCTTGTAGGTGGCACACTAAACGATTACTACCCCATATGAGTACCCTGAGGTCTCTGAGTAACCGGAGCACCACGAGTAGTCTGAAGTGCAGACTGGACGGGTCGACTGCCCAAGCCTCCGTCGTGATGAGTCATAACTAAAGAGTAGAATCCACTAAATCCTCTAGAACCTCGAGACCTCATGTTCTCCTTATCCTCTATTTCCTCACCCCGGATACGCTCTAACCTCCTGGCAATCTCTATAACCTGCTGAAATGGAGTATCAATCTCCAACTCTGGAGCCATGCTGAATCTAAGACCATAACTGAGCCCCTAAATAAATCTACAGACTCACTCTCTGATTGTGGGAACCAAGGTAGGTGCATGACGGGATAACTCACTGAACCTGATGTTGACTCAAACAACGTCATAGTGCCCTAACGCAGCTGCTCGTACTCTGGACGCCATGCATACCGGAGGGTTTGAGGGAACAAACTCTCTCAAAAACATCTCCGAAAACTGAGCTCAAGTGGGTGGTGCTGCATCGGCTGGCCTACCTTCCTCGTAAACCTGCCACCACTGATATGCTGCCCGTAACAGCTGAAATGTAGTAAAAGCATCTCCGCTCACCTCCACAATACCCATAGTGTGGAGAATATGGTGACACTTCTCTAGAAAGCCTTGTGCATCTATGCTACTAATAGTAAGTGGACTATACCTCTTAAACCTCTCAAGCCTCTTATGCTCCCCCTCTGATGCCCATGCCTGACCTCAGGCTGAACCGAAATAACAGGCTGTACCGGCACTACTTCCAGAGTATGACTAGCATGAGCCTGCTGCTCTGGAGTACGGGCGGCAGGAGTCTGAACTCCTCCCCCAATCTGTGAAGTAGCTGGTGTAACAGAGATCGGTCCTGCCTGAGCCAATGTACCAAACATGCTCAGGAACTGCGCTAAAGTATCCTAAAGTATGGGGGTAACAACGGGCGCCTCTGGTGCCTAACCCCCAATCGGAGCTACTGGAGGCTCCTCAACTACTGCTCTGGCAGGTGCTCTAGCTGCGACATGTGCCCCTCCTCGGCCTCCACCTCAGCCCCAACCTCTCATGGCTCTAATAGGGGGGCAAGTGTCTACTCAGTTAATCCGGTAGCGCGTGTCCTGATCCATGTCCAGTTCACACTCAATAGTGAGTGGAAACGGTCGCTGGAAGAATAGTACCCAACAATAGTCGGGGTCAATTTCCACTGGAGTTTAATATGGGTGTTTGGGTGTATACTTGATGAGAGTAAGTGAAATAACTCAATTACGCTTCTAAACAAGGGATTTTGTTTTCTACTTCTATATTAACACTAACAATTGTAGACTAAGGAGAAGAAACTAGAAAGCGAGTAATTGTTTTTGTTGTTTTTACCAAATGGTTAAAAGGCCTAGGGTAGTGACCTTCACCTAAGTGTTCTCCTAATAGGTTAAGCACATTAACTCTTATTTTATTTGTTAGGGTGTATTATAGCTCTCAACTCTAAGTTACCTACTCAATACCTCTCGGTCATAGATTGATTTTGCCGAATTTGGCTTTCTCAAGCCCAAATGGGTATCAAGCTAAATAGTTGATATGAGCTCAAGTTGGGTTTTTTCTATCTCTAGTTCAAACTCTTTAATTAGGCTAATCAAATCCTTAATTAGCCTAGTTTCTTGTTAACTAATTTTTCCTAGACTAGGTCCATCTTTCTCAAGTAAAGACCAAGTCAAAAAGGCATGAATCACTGTTTGTAACCATCAATTTTATAATTAAAGCATAAACAAGGCTAAATAAAAAATACCCAATCATAAACAAACAATAAATTAAATACTCATAAGGTTTACACACTAGGGTTGGGTTAATAATCCTAGTAAAAGTCTAGCTACTCATGGTAGAAAATAAAGAAAACAAAGAAGAAATACTAATTAAACCCATAATATAAAATTAAAATGATAAACTATGATGTTTTAATCCCAAAATGGTCACAAATTTCCAAAAAAGGAAAACTACAATGGCTACAGTTACTATAACTTCAAAACTCGACCTAAAAATGTGATTCCTGTCTATTTATAATGGCTCAAAATTCGCTGACAAATTGCCCCTCGGGAGGTTCTATTGCTGCACAACTCCATGTGCGGTCCGCACATTTCTTGAATCTGCAAGGAACTGGATTTCGCAGCCGCACAATTTTGTCTGCGGCTGTAATTTAGGTTCTGCGGCCGCACAATTCTTGTGCGGTCCGCACTTCAGGAAAGACTTCAGTATTGATCATTTGCACACTCTTTGAACTTTTTAATTCTTGTCAGTGCGGACCATGTTCTGCGGCCTTACAATTCATGTGCAGCCTGTACTTCTGCTTCAAGTACTTCAGAGCTTCTTCATCAATTCTGCAGCCGTAGAGAGAATTCTACGGTCCGCACTTACTTCTGCAACTGCAGAAATATCTCTGCAGACCGCACTTCTTGTACGTTGTGTCCCTTCTTTCCTTGTGAGTCGGAACGCTCCTTTTTGAGTCGGATTTCTTCATAAGATCTCAAATTTCCAACATTCCTGCAATTTGCACATTTTCATTAATTTTGGGAACATAAATCAATACTTTCGGACTAAAACAAAAGTAAAAAGGTACTAATAAGTGGTCAAAATCCACACTTATCATGTACTCACCATTTGTGAGAGAATAAAGATACAAAGCCTCAACTTCAAAATCAATAAATCCGTATGACAGGAATGAAAGAAGCGGAATTTTCCTAATAGTTCCGTAGCCTCTCGAAGATAAGTACAGAAGTCTCCGTACCGATCTACAAGAGTCTACTAAACTTGATCGTGACTCGTGGAACCTATGAACCTAGAGCTCTGATACCAACTTATCACGACCCAAAGTCCCACCATAGGCGTCGTGATGGCACCTAGTCTGTAAGACTAGGTAAGCCGATTACTTACAATAATTAAGCCAGTTTAACAATGATATTTGGAATAGGGTTTAACAAGAATGCTGAAATAAAACCGAAATGAGCCTACGCGGAAATAATCATAACAACTTCCTAAGACTAGGTAATACAGAGTCATGAATTCTAGCTGAATACATGGAAAGATCTCAAAGATCGAAATATAATACTGTTCAAATAATAAGCTGACAGTACAATGAAAGAAAAGGACTCCAAGAGACTGCGACGACCAAGCAGCTCTACCTTGAATCCTCGCGATCAATAAGCTAACCCTTGTGAGTCCGATATCTCCAATACCTGGATCGAAACAAAAATGTATAAAAGTGTAGTATGAGTACACCACGGCCGATACCCATTAGGTATCAACACTAACCTCGGTGCAGTAGTGACGAGATACAAGTCAAGACACCTACTAATCAAAATAACCTATGCAGTATAGAAGTATAAAGCTAATAATGAAAAGCAGGAATCGGTAAATGCAAACGAGAATCAACATGTGATATAAACAGTAAAGTAATAAGAACACCGTGAAAGTACCATTGAAACCAAATAAGGAACACAAATGACAACCAATTAATCAAGATACTCTAACACAAGCTTCGCAATGAAATTTCCCCGAGATACCTCCTCCCATAATCACAAGTCACAGGTCTCAACCCACGAATCATAGGCTCACTATACCTTGTGCCCACATCTCTAATCATAACTGCACGGATAACTCATGTGCCAATACTCAATCCGCCCGGTATGATCACAGGCTCACTATCACAATTCGCCCGGCATGGGCACATGTTAAATATCAACATGAAAGAAGATAATACAAGAATACATGGGCACAATCAATAAATCTTGAGTTTTATACTCCTGAACTAGTATACGTGACATGCTACGGTGTATGCTTGTGCGAGTGTACTATTACAGCCCAAGTCAACAATTAATATCAAAGACATTGAGTAGCTCATTTAAAGCAACACAACAAGTCACGTAAGGTGTATAACATACACAAGGGGTATCACACCATCACATGAATATCGTCAACATAATGCCTCCAGGTTATCACACATCATCCTTGCCATTGCCACCCCTATCTCTCCGATAGCCACCCGTATCACCTTGCCCTGACAATATCATGAGCCACCCGTATCACTTTGCCCTGACAATATCATCAGCCACCCGTACCACTCCAATAACTACCTGTATCACTCCGCCCTGACAATATTATTAGCCACCCGTATCACTCTGATAGCCACCCGTATCACTCCACATAATAGCTAACATTATTGCTCTGCTCGGACAATAACACAATAGCCACTCGTATCACTCCGAATAATAGCCACCTTTATCTCTCTGCCCGGAAAATAACACAATAGCCACCCATATCACTACGCATAATCAACAACAGTGAGATGCCATTATTATGCCCCGCATAACAACAACAATGAGATGCCACCCTTATGCTCCGCATAACAACAACCAATCCACACAACAATTCACATGTGCTAATATCACAACAACACGACATATCAACTAGTACCACAAGTGCCTAAAGGCCACAACCTTTCCAAAAGAACCAACAATATCACTATTTCCATAACAATTAGTCCACGGCTCAAATACAATGTATTTAGATTTTCAATAACAACAAAATGAATGGGAGAGTAAGTCAACAATGAACAACACCTCCTTTAAGAACAACTTCAATTAAAATAGATTAATGTCTTTCAATAACTTCAACTTCAATTAATTGCTTAAGGATAAACTCAATAATGAAGGTATTTTTATGAAATGGAAAACTTCGGATTCTTGTGCATAAAATAGGCTAACAATGAAGGAGATGGCACAAACTAACAACTACGTCTAATGCATGAGAATAACCCAGCAACAAAGGGTATCATGTAACAACAATTTTAATTAAGAATAACTCGACAATAAAGGAAGTCACATAATGATAAAAGAGGTAACAACTCAAATAAAGCATACAAGAGTAAAATTGACAAGTAAAGGATGTGACATGTAGCCACAACTTCAAATAAAGCATGTGGGAGTAAACATAACAAATAAAAGCTATAACGCGTGTTAACAGTTTCAAATAAACATATGAAGGAAGCCTAAGAGTCTAAACCATTCAATTTCCAATTATAAGCCTGAGTACACACTCGTCATCTCACGTACCCGACTTTCACACGACACAAATAGCACAAACGACTCAAATAATAAGGGGTAGTTCTCCCACAGAAAGATAGGCAAGATACTTACATCAACGAAGACAAATCAATACTCTAAAATGACCTTCTCGTGTGAAATAATCTCCAGACGGTTAAAAGCTAGCCAAAATAACTTAATATCATGAATAAAAACCATTGAAAATAATTTCGGATAATAAAGCTTCGATCTTTGATGAAATCTAAAAAGTCAACCCCGGCTCGCATCTCAGAACTCGACAAAACTTACAAAATCCGAACACCCATTCCGATATGCGTCCAACCATACCAAAATTATTCAATTTTGACATCAAATCGACCTTCAAATCCTAATTTTACATTTTTGAAAGTTTTTACAAAAATTCTCATTTTCTCCAATTCAAATCACTAATTTAATGATAAAAAAATAGAATCATGAAATATAAGCAAATTCGGGTAAAAAAATATTTACCCTAATCCAACACGTGAAAATCCCCTCCAAAATCGCCCAAATCCGAGCTCTCTAAATCAAAAAGTAATAAAAATATCAAACCCTCGATTTATAACATATTTTGCACAAAACTTCCGCTTTTGCGGACTCACATTCGCATATGCGAAGCCACATCATCGGAATATTCATCATAGATGCGCAAACAACTAAAATCCCTGCACCTGCGTCCAAGACACCGCATCTGCGGTGTCTCATCTCTGAACAACGAAGCGCACAGGTGCAACCACTTTTGCGATAAACACTCCGCATCTGCGGAGACTTCCAACCCAGCTCACTACCGCACCTGCACCTACCCACTCACACCTGCATAGCCGCATCTGTGGGAATGACATCACAGATGCGCAAAACTTCAACTCTCCATTATCTCGCCTTTGCGCCTTCTCGTCTGCACCTGCACCCAGTGGTCCGCAGGTGCGACCACACCAAATCTCTGCCCAAACCAGCTTCACCCAACATGATCCAAATGATTGGAAACCCGTCCGAAACATACCCGAGGCTCCTGGGACCCCGTCCGAATATACCAACAAGTTTCATAACATAACACTGACCTACTCGAGGTCTCAAATCACATCATACAATATCAAAACTATGAATCGTACCTAAAATCGAACTTAATGAACTTTTAACTTCTACAACTCACGCCGAATCATATCAAATCAACCCGGAATGACGTATAATTTTGCATGCAAGTCCCAAATGAAATAACAGAGCCATATCAACTCCCGAAATCATAATCTTGATTCTATTTAAATAAAGTCAACTCCCGATCAAACCTCTCACTTTCAAAACTTCATCTTTCCAACTTTCGCCAAAATATATCAAATCAACCTACGAACCTCCAAATCCAAATCCGAACTTACGTGTAAGTCCAAAAGCACCATACGAAGCTATTGGAACCATCAAAATACCATTCTGGAGTCATATACACTAAAGTCAAAATCCAGTCAACTCTTGCCACTTAATCTTCTGAAATAAGAATCCTTCTTCCAAATCGATCCCGAATCATCCGAAAACCGAACGTGGCAAAACATGCATGTCATAATACACATTACAAAGCTACTCGAGACTTTAAGCCACCGAAAAAGAAGCTAATTCTCAAAACAATCGGTCATATCGTTACAGTGCAAGACACTAAGATTTATCAATAAAACTAAGGAACAGAAAGGTCACTAGAGTTTTAATTTTAACAAGTCAATTAATCCTATAAGCTCCTAGCTGATGTCATAGTAATTATAAAATTTCACTGAATTTTCTAAGAGAACATATAATAGCTAATCTCACAAAATACTCAATCCCTTGGAACCTGAAATATAATGTTTATTGAAACCAGAGATACATATATGTCATCTTCCTCAATATGAATAGTTGATAGTAACACTTAGATCACTAAGTGTAACTATTTCTATTCTGAGCTCCCATAAAAAATGAGGATATAATCAATACAATTGAAATGCATTAAGCCAATTTTCAAACATAGTTGCAAAAGAAACAAATATAGACAAAGTAGAAACTAACTTACAATGAGATGTGGAGATCAAAGCAACACAATGAAAGAGAGACTTGCATCCGCAAAGCCAGAAACAACCTATTCTTTAGTAGCATTACAACCCCAAAAATATAGCCAAAGCAGATGCCAAAATCTACATCTATCCCACTTCCAAAAATCAAAAATATACCAAAAATATAAAATTATTCCCATGATATGCTTGTGAATCTATCAATCAATGGAAAGGAACATAATATTTTTTTTAAAAGTAAATAGAAATACCAAATAAGGCATGAGACCATTGATTAGAACTGGAATGGAGATATAAGTACTGATGCGGATAAACCACACTATCTTTATTTAGATACTGTATGAAAATGGTTTATTTATATACCCTAGTTTTTGCTTTGAGAAAGTGTCGACCCTGGGTACGACCTCCTAGCTCAAAACTAAATCGAAGCATTCAACGAATTAAAAACCTAAATTAGAAACAACTGAAAGTAGAGATGAAGGAGCTTATAATTTCAAGCCATAGCCACAACACTAGAAGAAAATATTATCGCTCATTTGAACCTCGTAACTCAAAGCGCGAGTCAAAGGGTTGAACTGATAGGGGAAGGTGAGAGCCAAAATGAAAAACAAGCGGGAGGAATTCCGCGGAAAAAAGGGAGGGAAGTTTGTCGCGTTTGTTTTTGCTGCAAATTGAGAAAGAACTATATATTTTTTAGGCCACAAGTCAAATGAATTGTTGAGAAAAATAGGTATTTTACCAACAAGAATATATTTTTGGCAACACTGACAATTTATTTATATTTTAAAATCGTTATATTACCCAAAAGGTTATGGCAACAAAATCAAAACGTTAGCCAACAAGAAATTATTTGTGGGTAAATGTTCTAGGGTATAGCAACAACTAAATAAAGTTGTTGCCATTTATTGATATTTAGCAACAATATCATTGTTGCTAAAACGTTGCTGCAAATCTATACTTTCTTGTAGTGTTTATTATAGAGAATACCATTATTCCAAATAGTCTTGGTATACTATAGAATATACCATCATTAATAGTAATCCTGTCACGACCCAAACAAACCCCTGTCGTGATGGCGCCTATCGTGGAACTAGGCAAGCCGACTCATTTCCAAAACAAACCGATATTTTCATTTCAAAGATAATTTCAGTGGTATTCAACATAAAAACCTTCGCAAAGCAGTTCAAATCAAAAACAAAGTGCGGAAGGAAAAGCCCGACATCGGGGTGTCACTAGTCATGAGCATCTACTACAATCTGTCTAACAATATCAAGGCTAACTCATCCTGAAAAATAACTAAATACAACTAGAGGAAGATAAGAGGGAGAAGAGCAGGGGCTGCGGTCGCCAAGCAGCTACCTTGCTATCCCCGAGAAAATCTGCAACCAAAATAATCAACAACCACTACCGTGTCCATCTATATCTGGATTTTCACATAAAGTGCAGGGAGTAACGTGAGTATGCCAACTCAGTAAGTAACAACAATAAATAAAGACTGAGCAGTAGTGACGAGCAATAAAGCATATAACGTTCATATAAGGAAATCTCAATAAAATACCACACGCTTTTAAAATCAGGGTTTGAATCAAAATATCTCGTTTAAACCCAGTTCCAGTAAAAATTATTTAAATATATTTTTTAACAGTTTTCAAACAGAAGAAAAAATACAAAGGTGAGCAAAAATGATAAAATCCTAAACAGCCCCTTGGGCAAAACATCACTCATATACAGCCCCTCGGGTAAACCTCACAGTCACTCGTGCCACTCGGGCATACCTCACAATCACTCTTGCCACTCGGGCATACCTCACAATCACTCTTGCCACTCG
>AWOL01S0112779.1:0-10921 GCA_000715115.1 Nicotiana otophora
TGCTTATTTTTGAAATTTCACTTCGTTTCTATATTTATTCAATCATCCTAGGGTTCAGATGCCGCACTTTATTTCTTTCATAACTGATGATGCTCCTCTTGCATATCCATAATCTAGTCAGCTTTTTGAAGAGCCTCCTTGATGTATTTAGGGTTGATTATCGACAAGTAAGCAGAGAAGTCTATCATGTTTCTAACTTTTGATATGTCATCAATTCAAAATCAATAGCAGTGAGAACATAATCAAGAGGATAAGAACTTTTGTGTTTTCAAGTTTTCACTTGAATTTCGTGAGTGTCATTGCTTCCTTCCTGATTATCAGAGGGACCACGTGCATTGTTTCCACATACATTACCATCACCCTAGTCTATTCTCTCTATCTTTTGTGTATCTCAGCTTTCATAGGACTTTGTTCTTGTGCTTGTTCAGTGAAGGTCTCTAGAAGATCTTGGTTTGGTTGATCATCATATTCTTGTGTAAGCCTTATCTCCCCATCATTGGCATCCCGCAACCCTTTCTCAACCAAGTGATCAGTTTCATAAAATATCTCATGTATACTTTATTCTACACACAAGATTCTTTTATTATAAACTTTATAAGCTTTACTATGCGGGGAATAACCAAGAGAGACACCCTCATCACTTTTAGCATCAAGCTTTCCTAGAGTCCATTTGCCATTATTTTGCACAGATACTTGCTATCAAAGGCTCTTAGGTGAGTTATATTAGGTTTTCTGAATTCAAGTAATTCATAGAGGGTCTTCTTAAGTAATGACCTAATCATGCACCTATTGATAATGCATCAAGCAGTGTTCATAGATTCAGTCCGGAAAGTCTTAAAGAGACCATTAGCAACCAATATGGTTCTTGTCATATCCTCTAAAGTCCTTTTTTTATTTAAATAACACCATTTTGCTGTAGGGTCCTAGGTGCAGAGAAATTATGATCATTGTCATGACTCACACAATATTCAAGAAACTTTACATATTTAATTCAGTACATTATGATCAAATGTAATACTAGTCACATGATTATATATTTTTCTTTGTAATTTCTTGTCACAAACGGATCATATGTATTATCTTTAGATGCACGAAATATGGTCCAAGTGAACCTTGAATAGTCATCAATAATTACAAATACATACCTCTTTCCACCTCTACTTTGAATCTTCATGGGTCCACATAAATTCATATCCAATAGTTCTAGAGGTCGGAAAGTGCTTATCACTATTTTTTGATTTGAAAGATGATTTAACATGTTTACCTTTGGCATAAGCATCATACACTTTGTCATCCCTAACTTAGATTTTGGCAGATTAAGAACCAATTCCTTCTAATCAGTTTATTCAATAGAGAGAAACTCGTATGTCCTAGCCTTTTGCATCACAAAAATGAGTCATCATTTAGTACACTAAGACATGTTAGTTTATTTTCAGGAGAAGACATAATATCAGCTTTGTAATATTTTTGTGTCTTTTTCCCTTAATAACCAGGTTGCAAGAGCTAAGATTTCTGACCATACATGCACCAGAAGTGAATTCTACCTTGTTTACTATTATCACACATTTGAGATACACTTAGAAAGTTATGTTTCAGATGTTTAATATAATACAAGTTTTCAATTACATCAGAGTGTGACTTACCAACCTAACCTATACTAATGATATCTCCTTACTTATCATTATCAACTCCTACAGTCCCTCCTTGGTTGGCTTTTAGTAAAAGAATTTTTTTTTTCTAGTCATGTGTTAGGAGCAAGCACTATCTATGTATCACATGTTGTCTCTTCCTCTCACCTTAGCCTACAAAATAATTCAGAGGTTAGCTTTAGGAACCCAGGCAATCTTGTATTCTTTTTCTGAGTGAAAGGATGAATCACAGTCTTTTTAGCCCATCTTGGAAGTCTTGCAGCTTTCAGTAAAGAACCAAGTTTATTGGTTATACTTTTCTCAACATATTCAGTATTTTTCTCGATGACATCCTAACTGTCCATGTGACTTTGGCATGCATATTGTACCACTGAGTGTACACAATCAATTGTTAGGAATATAGACATATTTATTACGGAAATTTTATAGGGTTTTAACCTTTTTATGTCCTAATCCTTTGTTGATGTTACTATGATTTTTATGAAAATAGTCATTATTTTTGAAGACTTAGTCCATTTCAAATTTCTTCCAAATTCATATTTAGTTCGGTTCAATTTATCTTGAAGCGCCCTATTTTCTCACGTTCAGCAGAGAGATCGGACTTAACCCTTTTTAGTTTACTCTCTAGGTTTTTCTGAATCTCAGTAACCTGGGCTTTACTTTTAGTGAGAGCATCAAAAAGTTTCTTATTTTCGTTTTTTAAGATTATCTTTTCATTACATAGTGTAAGAACCTGATTATGTAAATTATCAAATGGCATTTTTGAGGTTCTCCTTATTTACTTCTAGGTCTTGGTTGTCAAACCTAGTTAATACATATTTATTCAATAGTTGGTCCTTTTCAGCAAATATATGTTGATAGGCATTAATTAAGACACTAGAGAGTGAATTCATTTTAGAGTAAGTATTGTCTTTAATACCATGATAGTTTATCTCAGAGTGATCATCATCATTAACATCGGAGTCCGAATTTGCCATTAAAGCAAGAAGATTTTCATCTTCTAAGTCAGAGCTTTCCTTGTCCATTAAAGATTGATCTTCTTCACCACTTTCTTTATCATCGGATCCATTAGTTGAGGAAATATGTATAGTATCAATCACCTTTTTTAAAATCTTGTCTGCATCTCTTTTTTACAGCTTGTTTCTTATACCCGATCCGTTATTTGCTATTTCACTTTGTCAAGGTTGTTCTCTTTCCACTCAATTTTCATTGTGGACAGTCCCTAATAAAGTGATCGTGCTTTCTACACTTGTAACATCCATCAATGTTGGTTTTTTCTGGATCCTTAGGCTTAGATAAACTATCCTTTTTAAGAAATTCTCCTTTTCTGATTTCTCACTAGGAATATTGAGTAAGTAGTGCCATGTCATCATCATCAACATTCAGCTTCTCAGTGGTTTTAAGGACCATGTTCTTCTCCTTGCAAGGTTTAGTCATCTGTCAATCTTGATACTTCTTTAGCTCGTAGGTCTGCAGGTTTCCTATAAGGTCATACATGGATATTGTATTAAGATTCCTGGCTTCATTGATTAAATGACTTTTCTATCCTAGTAAAGTGGTTGTATACTCAAGATCTTCCTACCAATTTTATTTAGAAATAATTTATTTATGATTGATGTAAGCCGTGTATACATCTCTTGGATAGTTTTTTCTCTCTCATATTGAAGAGTTCATACTCCCTGGTAAGCATGTTAATCTTTTATCGTTTGACTTGACTCGTACCTTCACGAGCAGTTTGCAAGGCATCCCAAATCTGCTTAGTTTCTCTGCAAGTTGGGATCCTATTATACTCATAAGTTCCAATACCAAAGATAAAGATCTTTTTGGCGTTGGCATTTTTTAAACTTATTTTACTTCTTCCTCGGAGTAGTTTTCCCAGGATTTGAGTCCAATAGGATTGCCCTTATCATCCACCGCCATAGGAATCTTAGGACCTTTCTGAAAGATGTCCCAAATGTACAAGTCTTCACTTTCCATAAAATTATTCTTTCTTTCTTTCCACCATCCGTAGTATTTTCCGTTGAACAATGGTGGCCTGACAGATGATTGTCCTTCTTGAGCGTCTGGTGGTGCAGTCGTCTTAAATCTTTTCAAAGTATTAACCTTTATTAAAAGAACTTTCTGTAATACCAATTGTTATTATAAGGTTTCACTGTGAACAAGAATGGGTGGATTGTGTCTTACCTGATTTTCGCGAATCAAAGAACTTAATTTTTTGACGTACCTAATTCAGATACAAACAACTAGTGAATTGCGAAATTTAAAGAACACAATAATTTTAAGTGAAAAATATCCTTACTTATGGGAGTNTACAAACAAGTGAATTGCGAAATTTAAAGAACACAATAATTTTAAGTGAAAAATATCCTTACTTATGGGAGTNTGATGACATCCTAACTGTCCATGTGACTTTGGCATGCATATTGTACCACTGAGTGTACACAATCAATTGTTAGGAATATAGACATATTTATTACGGAAATTTTATAGGGTTTTAACCTTTTTATGTCCTAATCCTTTGTTGTCGTTACTATGATTTTTATGAAAATAGTCATTATTTTTGAAGACTTAGTCCATTTCAGATTTCTTCCAAATTCATATTTAGTTCGGTTCAATTTATCTTGAAGCGCCCTATTTTCTCACGTTCAGCAAAGAGATCGGACTTAACCCTTTTTAGTTTACTCTCTAGGTTTTCCTGAATCTCAGTAACCTGGGCTTTACTTTTAGTGGGAGCATCAAAAAGTTTCTTATTTTCGTTTTTTAAGATTATCTTTTCATTACATAGTGTAAGAACCTGATTATATAAATCATCAAATGGCATTTTTGAGGTTCTCCTTATTTACTTCTAGGTCTTGGTTGTCAAACCTAGTTAATACATATTTATTCATTAGTTGGTCCTTTTCAGCAAATATATGTTGATAGGCATTAATTAAGACACTAGAGAGTGAATTCATTTTAGAGTAAGTATTGTCTTTAATACCATGATAGTTTATCTCAGACTGATCATCATCATTAACATCGGAGTCCGAATTTGCCATTAAAGCAAGAAGATTTTCATCTTCTAAGTCAGAGCTTTCCTTGTCCATTAAAGATTGATCTTCTTCACCACTTTCTTTATCATCGGATCCATTAGTTGAGGAAATATGTATAGTATCAATCACCTTTTTTAAAATCTTGTCTGCATCTCTTTTTTACAGCTTGTTTCTTATACCCGATCCGTTATTTGCTATTTCACTTTGTCAAGGTTGTTCTCTTTCCACTCAATTTTCATTGTGGACAGTCCCTAATAAAGTGATCGTGCTTTCTACACTTGTAACATCCATCAATGTTGGTTTTTTCTGGATCCTTAGGCTTAGATAAACTATCCTTTTTAAGAAATTCTCCTTTTCTGATTTCTCACTAGGAATATTGAGTAAGTAGTGCCATGTCATCATCATCAACATTCAGCTTCTCAGTGGTTTTAAGGACCATGTTCTTCTCCTTGCAAGGTTTAGTCATCTGTCAATCTTGATACTTCTTTAGCTCGTAGGTCTGCAGGTTTCCTATAAGGTCATACATGGATATTGTATTAAGATTCCTGGCTTCATTGATTAAATGACTTTTCTATCCTAGTAAAGTGGTTGTATACTCAAGATCTTCCTACCAATTTTATTTAGAAATAATTTATTTATGATTGATGTAAGCCGTGTATACATCTCTTGGATAGTTTTTTCTCTCTCATATTGAAGAGTTCATACTCCCTGGTAAGCATGTTAATCTTTTATCGTTTGACTTGACTCGTACCTTCACGAGCAGTTTGCAAGGCATCCCAAATCTGCTTAGTTTCTCTGCAAGTTGGGATCCTATTATACTCATAAGTTCCAATACCAAAGATAAAGATCTTTTTGGCGTTGGCATTTTTTAAACTTATTTTACTTCTTCCTCGGAGTAGTTTTCCCAGGATTTGAGTCCAATAGGATTGCCCTTATCATCCACCGCCATAGGAATCTTAGGACCTTTCTGAAAGATGTCCCAAATGTACAAGTCTTCACTTTCCATAAAATTATTCTTTCTTTCTTTCCACCATCCGTAGTATTTTCCGTTGAACAATGGTGGCCTGACAGATGATTGTCCTTCTTGAGCGTCTGGTGGTGCAGTCGTCTTAAATCTTTTCAAAGTATTAACCTTTATTAAAAGAACTTTCTGTAATACCAATTGTTATTATAAGGTTTCACTGTGAACAAGAATGGGTGGATTGTGTCTTACCTGATTTTCGCGAATCAAAGAACTTAATTTTTTGACGTACCTAATTCAGATACAAACAAGTGAATTGCGAAATTTAAAGAACACAATAATTTTAAGTGAAAAATATCCTTACTTATGGGAGTAAAAACCATGACCTACTCATGTAGGATGTACTCTCAAAACTTCACTAACTTCAAAGAGCAATTTGTTTACTTTAATAACCAAGAGGACTCTAGTATCCTTCCCCTACAATCAACTAAATTGTAGCTACCTCTTTTAAAACTAAATATAGTCGAGAACGAAAAACGAAAGCTCAAATTTTATGCTATCCTATGATTACACTTCCTTAAAAGTAAATTGATTACAATTAAAGAACAATGAATCAACCTAACAACTCAAGAACTAAGCAACTTCCTCTTTGAAAGATGGTTCTTTTAGTTGTGCAGTTTGAGTATATAAGAGCACCTTCTTACTTAAGAATAATATTGTCAAGAGTGATTCTTTGAAACTGTGCGAATAGTGCATGTCACAACCCAAAATACCACCAAAGATCGTGATAGCACCTAACCTGCTTTCTAGAAAAACCAACACACTATAACAATAACGTAAGCCAATTATTTAAGTTATTAGTAGACTGATGATAAACATGAAAGAGGAATTAATCTTAAAATCAAGATATAGATACAAATATCCAAGAGAGGGTCTAAACATGACCACAATTGTCTAGCTATACCCAAAACCCTGTGTCGTATTATCATAAACAGCTAAAAGAGCGAACAATATCCAACAATATAACAATATATATTTGAAAGAACAAAAGACAGAAACAGAGATAGTCAAGGAGGGGAACTCCATGTGCTGCAGATTGAATCAATAAGGTAGCTCACCACGAATTCTCCGGTGTAAATATCTAAGTAGATGGACGGATATGACTGAAAAAATATATAGAAGTATAGTATGAGTACAAAATTACGGAACTCAATAAGTATCAAGTCTAGAATTGAAGGAGTAGTGGCGAGAAATCGACACTGACACTCACTAGCAGTGTGATAGGCAAGTAAAAGTATAAAGTAAAGCAGTAGATAAGCCATGATATCATCAAATAGATATAAAGGCAGAGACACAATGATGTATGCTATTTAGACAGGTTAATATCTCAAATGCTATGAAAATCACAATAATAAACTAAGCAAATGTATATATGAATGCTACTACATGAATCTAAAATGCATATGCGTGCTCACGATCAATTCTTAACACCACACTGTACCAATCCACATGCCGACACATGCCAAGTATCCAACTAATATCAATTTGAGCACTTGCGTTCACAAGGTAATTACCTGACGGCTTGCAACTTGATCCACAATAATACTGGAGTCTATAATTAATATCCGCTCATAATATCCTTTGAGACAAATCCTCAACTTTTCTTAATATCCAACTCTCCAACTTATGTATATTCATATAAGATGATGCAATAAAGGTGCACCAGACAAAATAATAGAATGTAGATGAATGTCAACATAAATAAGAGATAGCAATGTCTAACTATGTAATTCAACTCTTCATAACAATATAATATGTTCATTTATCTTTCTTAAGTCCGATCATGATATCCAACATGAGTAACAAGAGTCAATAATAGTAAAATCTTAAGTCAAATACGGAAAATACATGAATATGACTAAAGTAGAAAGCCCAACACAGTAAAAGTAGTCCGTCATATTCAAATCATCAAGTCAAATTTCTGATTCCTAAGCATGAATAAGGTCCATCACTTAGTCATAGAATCAATAAAAATATGGATAACAAATCATATAGTCTCAACAAGGCATAATATAAGACTAAACTCTAACTGACTATGGTCATAACCTAGTCACGCATATATATTTGTTACCTCGCATGTACGAAGTACCTAAATCCAACAGAAAGTAGAAAACAAATTACCTATGGAGAAAAATTTTCTCTTAGAAGGATAGACAAGAGACTTATCTCCACCTGATAAGCTAAAATCAATCTGCAATGGCCCATACGTCGAAATCCAATCCAAATGACTCAGATCTAGTTAAATACAACTCAAACATCAAACAAAGCCATATGAATCAATTCAAAACTATAAATCTTGAATCTTTAATCAAATTTCCAAAAGTCAATAAAAGTCAACCCGGACCCACATGGTCAAACCCGAATCAAGGGGTAGATCTCGACTACACATAATCCCATGAGTCCAAATATATGATTAGATTGTAAACCATGTCCAAGTCGACCTTCAAATTTCAAAATACACCTTCTTAAGTTGTAGGCAAAACCTCGAATTTCACTTTCAAAATTCATGCTTAAAGTGTATAAATTCATGAGAATCAAGATATATAACCAAATTCAAGTAAAGATTACTTAGCCACACAGTAGTGATGTAAATATTCTAAAATATTACCTCTTTCCAAGCTCCAAAACTTGTGAGAAAAAGTGACTAAATCTTGAAACAAGTAAAAGGAAATGCAGCAATCGTCCTATCCCGAATCTGCTGCTAGATAATCCTGAATCTCACCTTTGACAAGCCCAACATAATCTTTGCGAGATTCTACCCAAGATAGCCTTTTGAATCACCCAACTTGGACTTAAAATGAGAGAGAGATATGATGTTTAGAAGTTTTAAAGGAAGACTAAAATTTGGACGAACTTAGGGGCATAACCTCTATTTTTGAAATTATTGCACCAGAAAATTCAGCAATTGCAAAATCTTAGTTTTAGCACCTGAAACTCTTCTGGAACCTCCCGATCATAAATCATATATACATTTCAATCATAAAACATGCTAAGAACCTACTCGGTAACTCAAATCACAGAAAAGAGGTCGTCGTGAACCGATGTTGATCATGGTCAAACTTCAAATCCTTAACTTAACTAGTCTCTCAACCAATGATCAAAAATACACCGGAGACCCTCAGGACCCCATCCAATCATACCTAAAAGTAACAATACTTATCCAAAAGCTCGAAGCACCACGTATAACATCAAAACCAAGAATCGAAGATCAAATCATTCTCTTAAGTTTTAAACATTCTAACTTTGCAGAACACGTCTGAATCACACTTGGACATTTCTGATCACAATCAAACTTTACACATAAGTTTCAACCAACTAAATGAACATATAAAAGGTTTCAAAACCACAATAGGTGTCCAATAATACGAATTCAACTACTGCTCAAACCTATGAATTTTTCAATCATTCAAATTGCCAACTTTCGAAAAATAGAGCCAAAACCTTCTAGGAGCCTCCAAAATCAAAGCTGAACATACGACTAAGTCCATAACCATACGAACCTATTGGCATCATCACATCACCAATCTGAGGGCTTTTATCCAAAATTCAAACCTCGGTTAACTCTTACAACTTAAGCTTCCAAAATGACACTAAGTGTTCTAAATCACTCTCAAACCTTCCCGAAATCAAACCAGCTAACCTCGCAAGTCACAGAACAACAAACAAATATACAAAAAGCATCAAATAGGGAAACAAGGCTCAAATATACAAAACGGTGGATTTGATCATTACATACTCCCCCTCTTAGACAAATATTCGTTTTCGAACGGGTTTAGAATCATACCTGGAATGCCAAAAAGATGAGGATATATGCTCCATATATCATGCTCGGTCTCCCAAGTCGCTTCCTCTTCCGATTTANTAAAAACCATGACCTACTCATGTAGGATGTACTCTCAAAACTTCACTAACTTCAAAGAGCAATTTGTTTACTTTAATAACCAAGAGGACTCTAGTATCCTTCCCCTACAATCAACTAAATTGTAGCTACCTCTTTTAAAACTAAATATAGTCGAGAACGAAAAACGAAAGCTCAAATTTTATGCTATCCTATGATTACACTTCCTTAAAAGTAAATTGATTACAATTAAAGAACAATGAATCAACCTAACAACTCAAGAACTAAGCAACTTCCTCTTTGAAAGATGGTTCTTTTAGTTGTGCAGTTTGAGTATATAAGAGCACCTTCTTACTTAAGAATAATATTGTCAAGAGTGATTCTTTGAAACTGTGCGAATAGTGCATGTCACAATCCAAAATACCACCAAAGATCGTGATAGCACCTAACCTGCTTTCTAGAAAAACCAACACACTATAACAATAACGTAAGCCAATTATTTAAGTTATTAGTAGACTGATGATAAACATGAAAGAGGAATTAATCTTAAAATCAAGATATAGATACAAATATCCAAGAGAGGGTCTAAACATGACCACAATTGTCTAGCTATACCCAAAATCCTGTGTCGTATTATCATAAATAGCTAAAAGAGCGAACAATATCCAACAATATAACAATATATATTTGAAAGAACAAAAGACAGAAACAGAGATAGTCAAGGAGGGGAACTCCATGTGCTGCAGATTGAATCAATAAGGTAGCTCACCACGAATTCTCCGGTGTAAATATCTAAGTAGATGGACGGATATGACTGAAAAAATATATAGAAGTATAGTATGAGTACAAAATTACGGAACTCAATAAGTATCAAGTCTAGAATTGAAGGAGTAGTGGCGAGAAATCGACACTGACACTCACTAGCAGTGTGATAGGCAAGTAAAAGTATAAAGTAAAGCAGTAGATAAGCCATGATATCATCAAATAGATATAAAGGCAGAGACACAATGATGTATGCTATTTAGACAGGTTAATATCTCAAATGCTATGAAAATCACAATAATAAACTAAGCAAATGTATATATGAATGCTACTACATGAATCTAAAATGCATATGCGTGCTCACGATCAATTCTTAACACCACACTGTACCAATCCACATGCCGACACATGCCAAGTATCCAACTAATATCAATTTGAGCACTTGCGTTCACAAGGTAATTACCTGACGGCTTGCAACTTGATCCACAATAATACTGGAGTCTATAATTAATATCCGCTCATAATATCCTTTGAGACAAATCCTCAACTTTTCTTAATATCCAACTCTCCAACTTATGTATATTCATATAAGATGATGCAATAAAGGTGCACCAGACAA
>AWOL01S0112782.1:0-20059 GCA_000715115.1 Nicotiana otophora
TATGCTATGAGGAGACGTCAAAAGTTTGAGGCTTCTCTAGATGTGGTTACAGGTATATTGACTATACAATCTTATGATGTGTATGCTCTTATTGATCCCGGTTCCACTTTGTCATATGTCACTCCTTACGCTACTATGGAAGTTGGGATAGAACCGGAACAACTTTATTCGTAAAGCCACTGTATCACATATTCTCTTATTTACAACCTCTTGATGAATTGAGCTCTATAATTATGTCCTTGAATTGAGTTATAACTTTAGGATTAATACTTCCCACTTGCTTTCCTAACTTCTCAACTAGGGACTATACTTGATGAATTTCTTACGGAACGTTTTGATTCGAATGAATAACATCAGCTCATTTGTGCCTATGCACGCACCATCGTAATATTTACCTATGTGGTATCATATCCAATGTAAGGCCGCCTTTTTGTTGAGATCCTTCTTAAGCCACTCTCTCTCTCTCCGGTGTTTGTGGTTCATATGGCTTGAACAGTCACCCTGCTCCTTTGTGAGTATTATCATGGAACCTTTCCACTGTGTAGTAACATGAGAGCATACCCCAACACCTATCATTTGCGTACATGTCAATTGAAAGGGGCCACTTGTGTGCATAACGTTTATGAGAAATTTGAGATTTATTACAAATTCGTCATGGGAAGATCATATCGTTTACCCATCTCAGTATGACTTTCATGTTCACCTAAATTGTCTCATAGTAAGTAGCTCACTTTATACCTAGTATTGTAGTCTTCCGTGAAGTGGCCTAGTATTGCATCCTGAGAGTTATTATGGCAGAAACATGTCTATCTCATAGAAAAATGTCCATTTTCTCTAACCAATACATGATTTCATCCCAAATATTTAGATGTCCCGGCTATGTGGTTTCACTCGTGAAAGGTTGAAATTAGATGCTTCCAGATTTTGGCACATATCATGGGTATATTGATTTAAAAGACATGTTTTTCGCATCTCTAGTTCTCTCATATAGGATCAACTATCGGAAAGGGGTTAAGCTATCAGAATGATAATAATATCACAAGTGTTCAACTTCTTTTTCATCCTCGTAGGCTTGTGGCATAGATTCCTTGTGCTAGTTAATGTTAAGAGCATAATGCAACTTTGTGTATTTTGAAACCCATATCACATTCAGGGTGCCAGAATATTCTCATTTCGAATTAAACATTTTTTCCTACACTCAAGTAGGTAACTGGTGTCACATACTTGACTATTCCTCCTTAAGGATTTCTATTGTCGATATACTAGTTAACTCTATGCCTCATTTTGTTGAATAAATGATGTCATCACTATGATTAATCTTGTCAGCGTTATCAGTAGTAAGCTTCATGTCTTTTAGGATATATAAACTCATGAAATACTCTGCTCAGCCCGTTGATGGATTCTCGAATAATTCCAGCCAAACCTCGAACCCCGTTGTTCCTCGTTGTATTAAATCTATGGGGGTTGAGGTTAAAACATGTCAAAGAAGAAGCATCATCCCGTGATCAAATATATGGGATAGGAAATTTTATCGTCATATTCATGCTAGCACATCTTAGAGAAATTGTTGGAGGTCGCCAGAGGTTTAGTTTGGGTGTTTGGCATAGATATTTAGAGTTGAAGAAAGTGAATGCGTTATTCTCAATATTTTCTCCATGAGGATGCTATGTGAATTGTTAATAAAGGTAAAGTATGTGTAGTCACATTAGGCCTTATGAAATCTTGAAGAAAATTGGCCAAACTATTAGTATGATATTTCCCTATTATTGTTCTCCGTTTACCCGGTGTTTCACATGTCTATGTCTAAAAAGGTGAAGTTAATGTATAATTGGATTATGAGGAGCAACTGTTTGCTATCCTTGTTAGATAAGTCCGAGAATTGGGATTACCTCCGTTAATGTGTTATGGCAAAGTCTGTAAGTCGGTGAGGTCACCGTGAGGGCCAAAAGTGTTAAGGAAATGAAATGTTCCCACTTGAGTGTATAGTTAAATGATTGTGGATCGAAAAGTACTTTCTTTATATTAAGATTTAAATATGTGCGGTTCTTGTCATGATGCTACTTGTGATAATGTAATGCATGTAATGTTGATATTAGTGATGTTGATATACATACAGATGCTTTGTTGAGTTGTGGATTGTTTGTTAGGAGTTATTTTGGTGTTACTCTGACAGGTAGATAGGCCGAGTTACAGGGGATACTCGGGGAAAATGTTTGGGAATTTAGGGAGTTAGCCAAATTTTGAAACTACTGATGTCTGTGAACTAACAATTGGGCTACATTGAATGCTAATGATGGATTTTGACCCTCATTCGAGGACGAATGATCCTAAGTGGGGGAGAATGTAACACCCTGAAATTCTTTGAAGTACTTAAGTGTAAAGTCCAGTAAAATTTCGCAAATGAATTCAAGGTTTCGTGGTGCCGGAGTAGGTATACGTGTTTGACGATTTTAGAAATTTTTCGCGGCGAGCTTGCGAGCCGCAACTCGGACTTTCTAGGTTAAGCAATACACTAGAAAGTAAAAAACTTGTTTTGGACAGAAGAATTGCACTTCTGCTGCCCACTATGCGGCCGCAGAATCACTCTGCGGACCGCATAATGGTCGCAGAGTGAGACAGTCTTTTGGGACATTTTATATGTCATTTTTGCAGCCCATTATGCGACTGCAAAACTATTTTGCGGTCCGCACTCTGATCGCATATCCAGCTTTGAGATTTTTCGGAGGGAGGTTTTGCGGTGCATTATGCGACCGCAGAACAACTCTACGGGCCGTATAATGACCGCAAACATAGTCAGATTTACCCAGCTCTGGAGGGCAATTATGCGGCCTATTCTGTGAACCGCATAAGCATTATGCGGTCGCATACCCTGTTCCCGAGCTTCATTTTTGAGTTTTTATAACCCGACCCTACTTCGTTAAATAGACATTTTGTACCAATTTGAGCCAAAAATGTGATGTTTTAAAGAGAAGTGAGAGTGTTTTAGAGAGAGAGGAAACCCTAGACTAATTATTCATCAAGTCTTGCTCAAATCTTGGAATATTAACAAGGAAAACTCACTAGGTCTTCATCCTAGAGGTAAGATTCTACACCCTAGCCCTTAATTTCGAAATTTATCTAAGAATGCGTAATTAGCAAGATAATTCTTGGGTATGGGAGCTGTTATCTTGCATGCATGATGTTATCAAAGAATGTGGGAAGGTTGTGAGCTAAAACTTGTAGAGAATGGGTTGGGGAATGATGGAATATTTCACAAAAGGGCCTTAAGAACTTTAATGAACACCTAGTATTTGATAAAATACTCAAATGAGCTAGAACCATGATCATCCTCCTAATTTTGATTCAATTTTTTACATTTTCAAAATGGATTGAAGTTGCTAAGATTTTCGGAATATATTAGAGTGTAAGGAAGCTCAATTGAGGTATGTTAGCTAAACTCTCTCTCTTAGGATCGAATTCCATAATGTTCACGTGAGTTTCATGGTGTGGGTTGCGCATTAAAATGTTATGGCTTTGAATCGTATTTCAAATGAAAGCTAGTATGCCAAATTATGTGAGAAAATCTCAATATTCTTAAGACTCTTAATTGCTCGTATGTGTACCTAAAACCTTGATTGGAAATGTCTTATTGTTGATAATCTATGAAGATGGTTGGAAATGAAATAATTGAATTGGGGGCATAGTGTGTGGCCAACGTGCCAAGAATTTAAGTTATGATTGTGGCTAATAGTGCAAATTTGAGAGGATGCGATAAAGAATATGAAATGAGCCTCGACTCAATTGTTTAAAAATGATTTCAAAAATAGAATTGCCTAAAAGCTTTTGTACTCAATTCATGCCCATAAGTGGCTGCTTTAACTAATGCTTTGATTTACAAATATATCAGTGTGATTCGAGCTCTTACATACTCAAGTGTTGAAATTGTATATTGTCATTTATGGGAAAGAGTATTAAAAGAATAAATAGTGCATTGATTGCTTATGATTTGATGTGTGCTTGCATTGGTTGTCGGTATGCCCTTTTATTTGGGAAGAAACCTTTCGTGTTTAAAGTTTCCATTACTAATAAATTTGAGGTATATGGTTGCTGAAATATTTTATATGTTGATATTTGATGGTGATCTTTGAAATTGAAATAGGTGAAGGTGTGGAATATTAAAACGGCCATCGTGCCAGGAATAAAGAATCTTGTGAATGGCCACGTGAGCCAAGGAAATATTTATTGTTGTGAGTGACTGGAAATACTAATAAGAATTTATACAATGTGAAAAATATTGAGGTGAGTATAATTGTATTTATGTTACCTTTGTGTGCAAATCAAATCAAAAATATTTTTGGGAGCATCATTATCAAAACCGGGGAAGGGTGGGTCNAAATATATTAGAGTGTAAGGAAGCTCAATTGAGGTATGTTGGCTAAACTCTCTCTCTTAGAATCGAATTCCATAATGTTCACGTGAGTTTCATGGTGTGGGTTGCGCATTAAAATGTTATGGCTTNCGTAATTAGCAAGATAATTCTTGGGTATGGGAGCTGTTATCTTGCATGCATGATGTTATCAAAGAA
The DNA here is from genome assembly GCA_000715115.1 of Nicotiana otophora. Lineage (NCBI taxonomy): Eukaryota > Viridiplantae > Streptophyta > Magnoliopsida > Solanales > Solanaceae > Nicotiana > Nicotiana otophora. The sequence goes on from AWOL01S0112782.1 coordinate 4,565, forward strand.
TGTGGGAAGGTTGTGAGCTAAAACTTGTAGAGAATGGGTTGGGGAATGATGGAATATTTCACAAAAGGGCCTTAAGAACTTTAATGAACACCTAGTATTTGATAAAATACTCAAATGAGCTAGAACCATGATCATCCTCCTAATTTTGATTCAATTTTTTACATTTTCAAAATGGATTGAAGTTGCTAAGATTTTCGGAATATATTAGAGTGTAAGGAAGCTCAATTGAGGTATGTTAGCTAAACTCTCTCTCTTAGGATCGAATTCCATAATGTTCACGTGAGTTTCATGGTGTGGGTTGCGCATTAAAATGTTATGGCTTTGAATCGTATTTCAAATGAAAGCTAGTATGCCAAATTATGTGAGAAAATCTCAATATTCTTAAGACTCTTAATTGCTCGTATGTGTACCTAAAACCTTGATTGGAAATGTCTTATTGTTGATAATCTATGAAGATGGTTGGAAATGAAATAATTGAATTGGGGGCATAGTGTGTGGCCAACGTGCCAAGAATTTAAGTTATGATTGTGGCTAATAGTGCAAATTTGAGAGGATGCGATAAAGAATATGAAATGAGCCTCGACTCAATTGTTTAAAAATGATTTCAAAAATAGAATTGCCTAAAAGCTTTTGTACTCAATTCATGCCCATAAGTGGCTGCTTTAACTAATGCTTTGATTTACAAATATATCAGTGTGATTCGAGCTCTTACATACTCAAGTGTTGAAATTGTATATTGTCATTTATGGGAAAGAGTATTAAAAGAATAAATAGTGCATTGATTGCTTATGATTTGATGTGTGCTTGCATTGGTTGTCGGTATGCCCTTTTATTTGGGAAGAAACCTTTCGTGTTTAAAGTTTCCATTACTAATAAATTTGAGGTATATGGTTGCTGAAATATTTTATATGTTGATATTTGATGGTGATCTTTGAAATTGAAATAGGTGAAGGTGTGGAATATTAAAACGGCCATCGTGCCAGGAATAAAGAATCTTGTGAATGGCCACGTGAGCCAAGGAAATATTTATTGTTGTGAGTGACTGGAAATACTAATAAGAATTTATACAATGTGAAAAATATTGAGGTGAGTATAATTGTATTTATGTTACCTTTGTGTGCAAATCAAATCAAAAATATTTTTGGGAGCATCATTATCAAAACCGGGGAAGGGTGGGTCATAAGGCCCACACCTGAAACTACACGTGCCTGTGTAGGGGTGGATGGTGATTATTTCCCTTATTTGGGATGCAATTGAAATATTGGAGAAATTGTGATATTATTCCCCTTAATTGGGATGAAACTGGTAACAATTGAGGATTGGAAAAGTCAACCCATACGGCACATGTGGGAAGGCGTCCTAGCTGATCAAGTGGAGATCGGACGCCATGTTGCGTACATGGTGGTACTACTCTTAATAACAAGTTTCTTTCGCATCACTCGTCAAACCACATTGTTCGTGGGGAGATGGCCTAGCTGATCGGGCGTGATCGGACTCGTGCTAACAAAGATGGTGGTATATCAGTGTTAATGATCTCCCAACCAAAATTTTATATGAAGTTCATATTTTGAAAATTATTATGTTTTAACTGGACATTTGGATATTGTTGATTGTGACTTGCTGTGTTTATGTGTTGTCCTTTCTTATATGGTCATTCTATGTTGAAAAAGGACTTTTAGCTTTACATATAGTACTATTCGATAGTACTAACTTCCTTTTTGCCAGGGGCACTGCATCTTTAATGGATGCAGGTGGATCCACAGCAGGCGGCATTGATCTGTGATAGCGGTACACTTTCTTCAGCTGACTTGGTGAGCCCCCTTTATTTCGGGGTCATGTATCTTTTGTCTCTCGCGCACTGTGTTTTGAGGTATAGCCGGGGCCTTGTTGCTGGCACTATCATAACACCCTTTTGTATCTTTAGAGGCTCCGTAGACACTATGTGGGTTGTACATGGGTGCTAGAAAAGTCAAACAGATTATGTTGTGTTTTGATCTCTTGTTTTACTCAAATCATAAGAATGTGTGTATTTTTGGACTTTAAAATCATGTAACCAATGAGACAATTTAGTATTGTATATATGAACTTCCTACTGTTTAATTAATGAAATCATGTCTTCTTTTGATCATGGGTGAGTTGGGTAGAAAGTATCTACAGGCTTGCTCGACCGGGTTCACTCGGTTGAGCACCGGTCGCGCTCTCCGAGTTTGGGGCGTGACAGAAAGTTTAAAGAAGGATTTCGATCATCAATTCATAGTTTCGGTGTAGTTTGGCTTGATTTGAGACCTCGACTAAGTATGTGTCATGTTTTTGGAAGTGTTAGTATGCTTGGACGGGGTCCCAGGGGCCCCGGCTGCAGATTGGATTGAAAACAGATCGAGTTTGGGCTTGGCAGAAGTGCTGAGGCAGCTGGGATCTGGTACGATCGCACCTTCGTGAAGAGGGCCGCAGGTGCGAGCCCACAGAAGTGGCATCATGGTCGTAGAAGCGGTATTTGGACTGAGTTAGGATGGCCGCAGATGAAAGGATATTTTCGCATCTATGAGCCCGCAGATGCGACGAATGCTCCGCAGAAGCATAAGCGGCCAGCTGGGCGAAGGGTCGTAGGTGCGGAGTGTGGGCGCGCATATGCGCAGGGTGGTGGGCCTTTGGTGGGTGCTGGACCGCATGAGCGGTCAGGGCTTCACAGAAGCGAGACCGCAGGAGTGGATTTTGTCCGCGGAAGCAGACCTGGCTGAGCTTAGTGGGAACCACACCTGTGATGGGAATTGTGGTAGGTGCGGAGCCGCAGAAGCGGCAAATGGACCACAGATGTGAAGGTCGCCGCAGTGAGGTATTTTTAGTTCGAGACTTAGCCCATTTCTCTCACATTTCCATTTGGTTGGGCGATTTTTGGATTTCTTGGAGAGACAATTTTTGTAATTCTATGTCAAGGTAAGTAATTCTCACATATTGTGAGTTAATTACATGGATTCTATAAGGATTTAAACATGAAAACTAGTAGAAATTGTAGGGTTTTGGTAAAAAGCCTAGAAATTGATATTTTTGGATTTTGACCAAGAAGTTGGACATGGAATTTGGAATAAATTATATAATTGAGTTCATGATATTAGGGGTAAAGTTTATCTTTGAAAAGTTTTAGAATCCGGGCATGTGGGCCCAAGGGTTGCCTTTATTGACTTTTAGAGTGGAGTTGGGGATTTTTATAAATTGATTAATTATAAGCATTGGAGTATATTTTGATTTAGTTGCCCATTTTTTGACTAGTTACAGATTGTTTGGCTTTAACTTGAGGTGTTAGAGAGGCGTTGGAGCAGGTCATGGAACTTCGGAGCAAGGTAAGTCTCCTCTCTAACCTTGTGAGGGGGAAACTACCCCTTAAGTGATAATTATTGTTATGTGCAACTAGTTGTGGGTGCTACGTACGCATGAGGTGACGAGAGTTTGTGCGTAGCGAAAGCATATTTATGTCCGGGTAGACTTAGGACTTTATCAAGTAATATTTGAATTGTTTGGACTCAATTTTGCTCGCCTAATTAATTGAATTTACAATTGAAATTAATTTAGAAATAAATATATGTATACTAGGTCGAGCCTTATCACCTTGAGTTGTTGGCTAGTAATTTGGGAAATGATAAAGATTACTTTCCCTTTGTGCTCATGTACTGTATTGTAAGCACCTGTCTCATAATTAGGTAACTTCTTTCATTTCTTGTGGAGCGGGCCGAACGGCTCGCCAGTATAATAGATGCATCTATGGTTCATGCTGCTCGACCCTCGGCAGTGTACATATTATTCTGGATCGGGCCGAACAACCTCGGCAGAATCGTGTGCTATATCCCTAGTAGTCCAAATATTCACGAGATAATCTTTCCACTGATTCCCGATATTTTATATGGTATTCCTTATTTATTTGATATTGGCACTTGACATTTTCGGAGCTTTTAAGGTAGAATGCAAGATTGAGAGATTCATACCTTATAAGAAATATTTGAAAGATTATGTAACTTACAGATTTACCCCATTATTGTTGTGTGCTCTATATCTGCTTATGATTTATCACATTGCATCATTGGACATCTAGTAAGTGTCGGTATTGACCCCTTGTCACTACTTCTTCGGGTTAGGCTAGATACTTACTGGGTATGCATTAATTTACGTACTTATGCTGCACTTCTGCACTAAATGTGTAGGATCTGACAGGTTCATTTGGTGATCATCTTGGCGCGTGGGTGCATCTGTTGAGGAGACTTTATGTGAGCCGCAATCCAGGCTACGCATCGCAGTCCACCGAGTATCCATCGTACTATTTATTTTATCCTATCTTATTTACATTCTGGACAGATGTTGTATTATTATTGTACTCCTTATAAATGCTAATGCACTTGTGACACCGGGTTTTGGGGTTATACTAGTTGATGCTTAGGGTTTCGTATATTATTATCGCCTTTCATTTCATTTATAAGTTACAAATGTTGAACGTTCCCATCATTTAGAAGTGTAAATATCCCTTTCTTATTAAATTTTGTGATTTTGAAAGTAATAGAATGAGTAATCAAATTGGTAAATCACCGTTGGCTTTCCTGATGGCGGCATTAGGCGCCATCACGACCTATAGTGGATTGTGGGTCGTGACAGCTTGGTATCAGAGCGTTAGGTTCACTTAGGTGTCACAAGTCATGAGCAAGTCTAGTATAGTCTTGCGGATCAGTACGAAGACGTTTGTACTTATCTTCGAGAGGCTACAGGGCTGTTAGGAGCACCACCCTTCTTGATTCCTCATCGTGCGGTTTGATTCCTTTGAGGCTTATGCCTTTATTTCCTTCCTACTCAATCTTATGCAATGTGAAGCGTTTGTTATCAATTGGGCGTCGAGTAGTTATGATGGTACTGCAGCCGTTGTGTAGGGTATTTGTTCCAGCGTGTTTGGGCGGGCTATTATCGTCGCCCTGCGGAAGGATGTTCTATCGTTTCGACTCAGTATCTGTATTTCCTATGGTTTTAAGGCTATGCAGAGGTTGTTATGATTTTCATGCAATGTTATCGCATAGTGTTGGTGTAATGGTAGAGTGCTTATTTATGAATCGCGACAGTGAATGACTCTAAATGAGGATTTCGCAGTGGTTCTGCCCAGTTAAATCACTTCTACGAGGCCTTAGCCGCATCTGCGGCTCCGCACCTGCGGAATTTCCAAAGCAGATGCGACCATCACTTAGGCCCATGAAAACTCGCTTCTGCGGCACCCTAAGCGCACTTGAGCTTCTGTGAAGGGACAACCGCATATGCCCTTCCACTTTTGCGCACCACTGACCGCACCTGCGGTCTGTCATGAGCCCAAATTTCCTCCGTAGGATATCGAGACACCACCTACATGGTAAGCCTAAACAATATGCGAAAACATTAAATAAGAGATTAAAACTTGAACCTCCCAACAATTTCATAAAAAGAATCTACCAAAACTCAAAACGTAAAATCCCAAAACCTGGTGAGATATAAGTCACAAGCTTTAAGTACATTACCGAATAATCCAATACAACATTGTCTATCAAACTATAAATACATAAGATAAGAACAGGATAGAAGGGGACTCCAAGGCCTACGGACGCGAGCAGGTGTACCTTGAAGTCTCCAAAGCAGCAACACAACACATTAATATCGAGGCTGATAGGATGCACCTTGATCTGCACAAAAACATGTGCAGAAGCGTAGTATGAGTGTACCACAGCGGTACCCAGTAAGTGCCAAGCCTAACATCGGTAGAGTAGTGACGAGGTCAGGTCAGGGCCCTACTGGAAAAATAGGAAAAAAAAGGCAGAAGATATAATAATGTAATGAGATGATAGAAAAATGTAACAATAGAAATTCACGGAAGATAACAACACGAAATTCAATAAGACAACTACAACACGTAAGGAAATAAGAATTTACAAGTTAAGAAACAACAACAACAACAACAATACAACAAATAGAGGTAAACAACAGGGGCGTTCCCGAGGTACCGCCTCATAGTCCCAAAAGTAAATATCTCACAACGCCACGGTAGAAACCTCGTGCAAATAATGATAACCGCACGGCAGAAACCTCGTGCCATAATAACACTCCGCACGACAGAANATTAGGCGCCATCACGACCTATAGTGGATTGTGGGTCGTGACAGCTTGGTATCAGAGCGTTAGGTTCACTTAGGTGTCACAAGTCATGAGCAAGTCTAGTATAGTCTTGCGGATCAGTACGAAGACGTTTGTACTTATCTTCGAGAGGCTACAGGGCTGTTAGGAGCACCACCCTTCTTGATTCCTCATCGTGCGGTTTGATTCCTTTGAGGCTTATGCCTTTATTTCCTTCCTACTCAATCTTATGCAATGTGAAGCGTTTGTTATCAATTGGGCGTCGAGTAGTTATGATGGTACTGCAGCCGTTGTGTAGGGTATTTGTTCCAGCGTGTTTGGGCGGGCTATTATCGTCGCCCTGCGGAAGGATGTTCTATCGTTTCGACTCAGTATCTGTATTTCCTATGGTTTTAAGGCTATGCAGAGGTTGTTATGATTTTCATGCAATGTTATCGCATAGTGTTGGTGTAATGGTAGAGTGCTTATTTATGAATCGCGACAGTGAATGACTCTAAATGAGGATTTCGCAGTGGTTCTGCCCAGTTAAATCACTTCTACGAGGCCTTAGCCGCATCTGCGGCTCCGCACCTGCGGAATTTCCAAAGCAGATGCGACCATCACTTAGGCCCATGAAAACTCGCTTCTGCGGCACCCTAAGCGCACTTGAGCTTCTGTGAAGGGACAACCGCATATGCCCTTCCACTTTTGCGCACCACTGACCGCACCTGCGGTCTGTCATGAGCCCAAATTTCCTCCGTAGGATATCGAGACACCACCTACATGGTAAGCCTAAACAATATGCGAAAACATTAAATAAGAGATTAAAACTTGAACCTCCCAACAATTTCATAAAAAGAATCTACCAAAACTCAAAACGTAAAATCCCAAAACCTGGTGAGATATAAGTCACAAGCTTTAAGTACATTACCGAATAATCCAATACAACATTGTCTATCAAACTATAAATACATAAGATAAGAACAGGATAGAAGGGGACTCCAAGGCCTACGGACGCGAGCAGGTGTACCTTGAAGTCTCCAAAGCAGCAACACAACACATTAATATCGAGGCTGATAGGATGCACCTTGATCTGCACAAAAACATGTGCAGAAGCGTAGTATGAGTGTACCACAGCGGTACCCAGTAAGTGCCAAGCCTAACATCGGTAGAGTAGTGACGAGGTCAGGTCAGGGCCCTACTGGAAAAATAGGAAAAAAAAGGCAGAAGATATAATAATGTAATGAGATGATAGAAAAATGTAACAATAGAAATTCACGGAAGATAACAACACGAAATTCAATAAGACAACTACAACACGTAAGGAAATAAGAATTTACAAGTTAAGAAACAACAACAACAACAACAATACAACAAATAGAGGTAAACAACAGGGGCGTTCCCGAGGTACCGCCTCATAGTCCCAAAAGTAAATATCTCACAACGCCACGGTAGAAACCTCGTGCAAATAATGATAACCGCACGGCAGAAACCTCGTGCCATAATAACACTCCGCACGACAGAAACCTCGTGCCACAATAACACTCCGCACGGCAGAAACTTCGTGCCACAATAACACTCCGCACGACAGAAACCTCGTGCTACAATAACACTCCGCACGGCAGAAACCTCGTGCCACAATAACACTCCGCACGGCAGAAACCTCGTGCCACAATAACACTCCGCACGGCAGAAACCTCGTGCCACAATAACACTTCGCACGACAGAAACCTCGTGCTATAATAACACTCGGCATGATAGAAACCTCGTACCACAACCAATCAGTTATCTCAACAAAGATCATGAAAATAACACATAACAAATGGAACAATGAAAGTACAACGAGGAATCCTATAGTTAAATAATGAATACGAAATCAAAGGAAGCAGGTAATTCAACTAAGCATGTTGCACAAATTTATAAGTAGGAGATAAGACACGCAGACACATGACACTAGGCTAAACATGATGACTACACGTGCTAGAGTAACTCAATTAAAGGAATAAAAAGGAATTATTTAGAAAAAATTAGATTTTCAACATTTAGCCTTAGTGCGCACTCGACACCTCGCGTACACAGCCTTCACTTATTGCGCATACCATAACAGTACTAAATCCTAAGGAGAATTTCCCCCACACAAGGTTAGACAAGTCACTTACCTCAAATCTCGCTCAACCAATCAATAAGAATGCCTTTCCCTCGACTTTCTGACTCCGAACGACCCAAATCTAGCTAAAAGCAATTACATACTATAAATATAACTATGAGAAACTAATCTAAATAATAAAATTATGACTTTAACAAGGAATTAGAAAATCGCTCCAAAACGTCGACCCGGGCCCACGTCTCGGAATCAGGTAAAAGTCACAAATATTTGAACAACTGTTCAACCATGAGTCCACCCTTACCAAAATTTCAGTTAATGTCAATGGGGAAGGAAAAGACTTGTACAGCTGGTGGGCGAACATGGGCTCAAGAGGGTTTACTGAGTTCGCGGTGATGGTACCCAGTGCAACGTTGTTGGAAGATGTCGGTATGGAATTCCATGGGTGGTCTATCTCTTGTGAGCAAGTTAGCGGTTGCGTGATTTGATAAAATTTCTACGAGGATTTCTACTTACTAGCCAGCAGAAGGTCAGGTATGCGATCATGGCTGATAATTCGGAATGTTCATGAGAAGTTTGACGAAAGATTTAGAAATTTGGAGGGCTAAAGGTGAAGATCAGGGTAATTGAGAAGGGGGAATCTTTGTGGGTTCTAGGTTTATGTAATTGTAACTTAAGGCTAAATGGGGGAGCCTCACCGTCTATGATTGGATCGCGTGGTTGTCTGCTTGTGCGGTTTCTGGTTACCGGTTCATTGGTAGATTATTTATGGCTAAAAGGAAACATCAGGGGTAATTCGGGTAGAGGATTTGATAAATGTGTGCTATATTTTGCCTTATCGATTCATGTGCAGATTTTGGGGAGACTCAGAGTTTATGCTTCTGGTAGATAGGATGTACAAGGAAAATAATTCATCTGGTTGCCTCTTTGGGAGTGTTCATGTGCTGACAACGCACTACAGTTTGGCTTATAATCAGGACCAAGTCAGAGTGGGTGACTCTCAACAGTGGGTCCAATGGGTTCATTATGTGGCTGGAGATCGGGATTTTGCAGCAGAGTGTGAATAATGCTTGGGGAATTTTCTATGTTATTATCAGGTCTGCGGGGCAGTATTGGAAGGTCTTTCATAATGGGTGTACCAGTTAAAGATGTTATTGTGCGCACGAGGAAGGTATGAGATGATTCATGGGTATTGAGACGATGTGGTCCCGTGAAGTGGGTCACTCGGGAAGAGTGTTGTTGAGTTTCGTTATGATTCTTGAGTAGAGCTACTATTATTTATAAGGCAAGACAAGAGTGAATTGGAAGAAGTTGGTTCGGTTAGTGATGGTTGAATCAACATGATTGTGGCAATGATCAGTTCCTTCGATATGTGAAGTTATACATGTGGTTTGTGGTTGTACGTGTGGGCTCGACAGCCACCATAACTTGATTGATTTGGGATGTATTTGATTCAAATGGTCTTCTGGCATAAATATATTTTGGAGGAGTCAAGGCAGTTTAGATCGCGACAGTTGCGTGTTGCATTGGCTCTTCTGAAATAAGCTAAGTGAAAGGTTTCTAGCCGATGAAGTGTTTATTCTACTGGTAGCTCAGGGGTTATGATGAATTCTTGTATTCTTGCATAGCGGTATGATGGGTGCAGTAAGCTGGCATATTCTTTAGTGCCACCTGAGAACGACGTTCTGTGTAAGAGGCTTTGTGTATCGATTGAGGATTCTTGATTTACTTTACAGAATTAGAACGGTTGGTAGTATGGATGTGCGGAATTCGCTACCTGGCCGGAAGGTCGTGGGAGCGTACCCCACGAGGAGATTTGTATAAGTGTGGCATGTTAGTCACTTGATTGTTAAAGATTGAAACCAAGTACGGGGATTTTTTGTAATATCGTTAATGTGAGAGTTTATACCTGGAAGGCGCTATATTCCTTTGGTTGTGAACTGTGGGAGTTTGGTCCGAAGTGGACGGCTGCTCGTGGGTGTCATAAATAGGGCCATTGTGAATCCTTGGAAGATTATTGGCCCAGCATGGTATGATTATAATCTATTTGAGGTCTGTTTGTGGGTCTAATGTGAATGTGTTATCTACGTCAGGTCGGATGTGTTCATTCATCATAGCATTGCTTATGGAGGAGTCGTCGGGCATTGGATGTTATTCCCATCATCATCTATTCCATGTAATCTTTATTGTGCTATGTGGGTTGTGAGACGACTTGATTTTTCGCACATGTGTTGAAGTACCGTGTAGCTTGTGGTGTTATATGAGCAGGATGGCTCTCGTGATGCAGATCATATATCGTACCTTAGTTGATCATGGGTTTCATAGCGTATGGCGCTATCCATCTCCCCAGGATTTGTATTGTGCACTTGTCATGCTTGTGGTCGATATTCGGGCATTTCGTAAGTATAAGCGTTACGACTTGATATGTGTTTTCTTCTTGATTATAATGTGCAGATCGGGTGGCACGCTACCATAGGTATAATGCTTGGATCGGGTGGCACGCCGCCATAGGCATGTTTGTGCGGATCGGGTTGCACGCCTCAACAGTGTCATGTTGGATCAGGTTGCACGCCGAAACAATAAGATGTTGAGCATAGTTCCTTACACTTATTTTGTGTGCCTTGTTTATTATTGTTGTAACGACCCGGCCGGTTGTTTTCAGCTCTAGCAAGTCGTTCTGCGATTTGAGGCCTTGAGTGGCTTCACTTCAGGTATTATGACTTGTACGTGTGGTCGGAATTGAATTTCGGGAAGTTCGGAGTTAACTTGAAAAGAGAATTTTAATTTTAGAAGCTTGAATTTGGAAAAATTGACAGGTTTAACTTTTGAGCAAAAGACATCAAAATCGGGATTTGAAGGTTCAAATAGGTTTGTATGACGATTTCGGACTTGGACGTATGTTCGGGTTGAGTATCAGACCACCCTGGAGCATTTCGGTGCCTATTATGGAAGGTTGGCATTTTGGAAGTTTAAGAAATTCTTATGTTTGATTTGAAATGAATTTTGGAGTTATCAATGTCCATTCAGAGTTCTGAGCCTTGGAATAGGTTCATATTGTGATTTATGACTTACATGTAAAATTTGGCGTCAATTCGAGATGTTTGAGTTTAATTCGGACGCGTTCGACGAAGTTTGAAGGTTGAAAAGTTGAAACAAATGTTTTGGCTGTCGATTTGTAATTTTGCTGTTGTTTGACGTGATTCGATATTTCGACTAAGTCCGTATCATATTGTGGGATGTTTTGGTATGTTTGGATGGGGTCCCGGGAGCCTCGGGTGCGACTCGGATTGGAAACACATCACATCTGGACTTGGAAGAACTGCTAAAGCTTAAGACTTCTGGTGCGATCGCACACGCGAGGTTATGGCCACAGGTGCGAAACCGTAGAAGCGGCTCAGGGGTCACAAAAACAGTAGGGAGTGAGGATGGGTAGGATTCGCATGTGCAAGGAATTTGTCGCAGATGCGGGTAGAGAATCACAGAAGCGGAAGTGGTCTGGGGCTGGATGANTATGCTTCTGGTAGATAGGATGTACAAGGAAAATAATTCATCTGGTTGCCTCTTTGGGAGTGTTCATGTGCTGACAACGCACTACAGTTTGGCTTATAATCAGGACCAAGTCAGAGTGGGTGACTCTCAACAGTGGGTCCAATGGGTTCGTTATGTGGCTGGAGATCGGGATTTTGCAGCAGAGTGTGAATAATGCTTGGGGAATTTTCTATGTTATTATCAGGTCTGCGGGGCAGTATTGGAAGGTCTTTCATAATGGGTGTACCAGTTAAAGATGTTATTGTGCGCACGAGGAAGGTATGAGATGATTCATGGGTATTGAGACGATGTGGTCCCGTGAAGTGGGTCACTCGGGAAGAGTGTTGTTGAGTTTCGTTATGATTCTTGAGTAGAGCTACTATTATTTATAAGGCAAGACAAGAGTGAATTGGAAGAAGTTGGTTCGGTTAGTGATGGTTGAATCAACATGATTGTGGCAATGATCAGTTCCTTCGATATGTGAAGTTATACATGTGGTTTGTGGTTGTACGTGTGGGCTCGACAGCCACCATAACTTGATTGATTTGGGATGTATTTGATTCAAATGGTCTTCTGGCATAAATATATTTTGGAGGAGTCAAGGCAGTTTAGATCGCGACAGTTGCGTGTTGCATTGGCTCTTCTGAAATAAGCTAAGTGAAAGGTTTCTAGCCGATGAAGTGTTTATTCTACTGGTAGCTCAGGGGTTATGATGAATTCTTGTATTCTTGCATAGCGGTATGATGGGTGCAGTAAGCTGGCATATTCTTTAGTGCCACCTGAGAACGACGTTCTGTGTAAGAGGCTTTGTGTATCGATTGAGGATTCTTGATTTACTTTACAGAATTAGAACGGTTGGTAGTATGGATGTGCGGAATTCGCTACCTGGCCGGAAGGTCGTGGGAGCGTACCCCACGAGGAGATTTGTATAAGTGTGGCATGTTAGTCACTTGATTGTTAAAGATTGAAACCAAGTACGGGGATTTTTTGTAATATCGTTAATGTGAGAGTTTATACCTGGAAGGCGCTATATTCCTTTGGTTGTGAACTGTGGGAGTTTGGTCCGAAGTGGACGGCTGCTCGTGGGTGTCATAAATAGGGCCATTGTGAATCCTTGGAAGATTATTGGCCCAGCATGGTATGATTATAATCTATTTGAGGTCTGTTTGTGGGTCTAATGTGAATGTGTTATCTACGTCAGGTCGGATGTGTTCATTCATCATAGCATTGCTTATGGAGGAGTCGTCGGGCATTGGATGTTATTCCCATCATCATCTATTCCATGTAATCTTTATTGTGCTATGTGGGTTGTGAGACGACTTGATTTTTCGCACATGTGTTGAAGTACCGTGTAGCTTGTGGTGTTATATGAGCAGGATGGCTCTCGTGATGCAGATCATATATCGTACCTTAGTTGATCATGGGTTTCATAGCGTATGGCGCTATCCATCTCCCCAGGATTTGTATTGTGCACTTGTCATGCTTGTGGTCGATATTCGGGCATTTCGTAAGTATAAGCGTTACGACTTGATATGTGTTTTCTTCTTGATTATAATGTGCAGATCGGGTGGCACGCTACCATAGGTATAATGCTTGGATCGGGTGGCACGCCGCCATAGGCATGTTTGTGCGGATCGGGTTGCACGCCTCAACAGTGTCATGTTGGATCAGGTTGCACGCCGAAACAATAAGATGTTGAGCATAGTTCCTTACACTTATTTTGTGTGCCTTGTTTATTATTGTTGTAACGACCCGGCCGGTTGTTTTCAGCTCTAGCAAGTCGTTCTGCGATTTGAGGCCTTGAGTGGCTTCACTTCAGGTATTATGACTTGTACGTGTGGTCGGAATTGAATTTCGGGAAGTTCGGAGTTAACTTGAAAAGAGAATTTTAATTTTAGAAGCTTGAATTTGGAAAAATTGACAGGTTTAACTTTTGAGCAAAAGACATCAAAATCGGGATTTGAAGGTTCAAATAGGTTTGTATGACGATTTCGGACTTGGACGTATGTTCGGGTTGAGTATCAGACCACCCTGGAGCATTTCGGTGCCTATTATGGAAGGTTGGCATTTTGGAAGTTTAAGAAATTCTTATGTTTGATTTGAAATGAATTTTGGAGTTATCAATGTCCATTCAGAGTTCTGAGCCTTGGAATAGGTTCATATTGTGATTTATGACTTACATGTAAAATTTGGCGTCAATTCGAGATGTTTGAGTTTAATTCGGACGCGTTCGACGAAGTTTGAAGGTTGAAAAGTTGAAACAAATGTTTTGGCTGTCGATTTGTAATTTTGCTGTTGTTTGACGTGATTCGATATTTCGACTAAGTCCGTATCATATTGTGGGATGTTTTGGTATGTTTGGATGGGGTCCCGGGAGCCTCGGGTGCGACTCGGATTGGAAACACATCACATCTGGACTTGGAAGAACTGCTAAAGCTTAAGACTTCTGGTGCGATCGCACACGCGAGGTTATGGCCACAGGTGCGAAACCGTAGAAGCGGCTCAGGGGTCACAAAAACAGTAGGGAGTGAGGATGGGTAGGATTCGCATGTGCAAGGAATTTGTCGCAGATGCGGGTAGAGAATCACAGAAGCGGAAGTGGTCTGGGGCTGGATGATCGCAGGTGTGGGTGTTGTAACGCACCTGCAGAGCCGCAGGTGCGGTCATGGGCGCGCAGGTGCGGAGTCGTGCTCGAGCTGGGGAGTCCGTAGGTGCGGATGATTTCCGCATCTGCGAGAAAGCTTTCGCATAAGCGGAGCCGCAAAAGCGGCTACTGCTCCGCAGGTGCGGGGGGAATCGCTAGGCAAAAATGATTTTTATACGGGGTTTGGCCCATTTTCTTTCATTCTCTCTTGGCTTGGGCGATTTTTGGAGAGTTTGCAAGTGGAGATTTTCATCATCTTTGTCAAGGTAAGTAATTCCCACATATTGTGAGTTAAATACATGGTTTATATGTGGATGTGAACATGAAAATGAGTAAACATTTGGGATTTTGGTAGAAAACCTAGAAATTGATATTTTTGGATTTTTACCATGGAATTGGTAATGGAATTGGAAATAAATCATATATTTGGGTTCGTAATGTTATGGGTAAAGTTTATCTTCGAGAAATATCGAAATCCTGGCACGTGGGCCCGAGGGTCGACTTTATTAACTTTTAGAGCGGAGTTGGGGATTGTTATGAATTGATTAATTATAGGTAATAAAGTATAGATTTATGGATTTGCACATTTGTTTGACTAATTATGGAGGGACATGCATCGGTTTGAGGTGTTCGAGAGGTGTTGGAGCCGGTCATGAAACTTTGGAGCGAGGTAAGTCTCTTATCTAACCTTTTGAAGGTGAAACTACCCCTAGGTGATATTTATTGTTATGTGCAACTTGTTGCGGGTGCTACATATGCACGAGGTAACGAGAGTCCGTACGTTGCTAAAGCATGTCTATGTCCGGGTAGACTTAGGTCTTTATCATGTAATAATGGAATTATTTGAACTCGTTCGGTTGGCTTAATTAATTAAAGTTATAACTTAATTTGATTTATAAATAATTACATGTATACTAGACCGAGCCTTAACACTTTGAGTTGTGGGCGAGTTATTTGAGAAACGGTAAAGATTATATTCAATTTGTGCTCATGTACTGTATTGTAAGCTCGTGTCTCGTAATTCGGTAACTTTCTTCCTTTCTTGTGGAGCGGGTCGAACGCCTCGACAGTGCAATATATGCATCTATGATTCGTGTCGCTCAACCCTCGG
>AWOL01S0112784.1:2120-17039 GCA_000715115.1 Nicotiana otophora
AAAGCACGAAGGGTGATGCCGTGCCGCGTTCTATTTATTTATTTGGTGAGGTTGAGAGTAAAAGCAAGAAGGGTGATGCCGTGCCGCATTCTATTTATTTATTTGGTGAGGTTGAGAGTAAAATCACGAAAGGTGATGCCGTACCGCGTTCTATTTATTTATTTGGTGAGGTTGAGAGTAAAAGCACGAAGGGTGATGCCGTACAGTTTTCCTTTGCTGTTTTATTTGCTCAATTCGTTTAAGAATTTTCGGTTTAATTCTATCTTTTCATTATTCTCACTCTTTATATTGTATTCCCCCACTATATGTCCCTTCCCATTATTTCTGCGTTATTTTCTTTATTTACTGTTGTTGCCACTAGCATGATTATACTGTTCAGGTTATATGTGGGTGTCTTGTCTTAGCCTCGTCACTACTTCGCCGAGGTTAGGCTCGACACTTACCAGTACATGGGGTCGGTGTACTGATGCTGTAGTTTGCATTTTCTATGCAGATTTGGGTACCGGCTCAAGTTGATCGAGATTGTTTTCTATTGGTCCGCTATCCGGAGACTCAAGGTAGATCTGTCGGCATCCACAGACCTTGAAGTCCCCGTCTATCTTTTATGTCCTACTGTTTTCTTTCATTCAAACTGTTGTATTTATTTCAGACTATTTCTTATAGTAAATTCTAGAATGCTCGGGAATTGTGACTCCGGATCCGAGTGGTAGTAATTAATACAGTTTTATAAAATTTCGCACCTCTTATATTTCATCTTTGTTAATTATTGTTATTTACTGAATGTAAATAAGGAATTGGTTTAATGATTCTCTAACGTTGGCTTGCCTAGCAAGTGAAATATTAGGAGCCATCACGGTCCCGTCGGTGGAAAATTTCGGGTCGTGACACATTCACTCACGAGTTTAACCATATAAAAATTACTCAAATCTGACCACAAATCCCCTTTCAAAACTCGAAATCTTTGTTAAAGAAGTTCTTCCAAAATTTTCCCAATTTCAACCCCAAAATCCGAAATTAAATGATGAAATCAATCATAGATTAGTGAAAAATAACCATAAAGGAGTTAAGAATCGTTACCCAATAGATATCTCTGAAAATACCTCAATACCTCGTCCCAAATCCGAGCTCCCAACTCAAGTTTTTGATAAAAATGTCAAAACCCCCGTTTTTTGGAAACTTAATACTGCCCAGTGATTCCTTATTCGCGATCGCGAAAGTACAACTTTGTTGTCCCAGAAATTAACTCTATGCGATCACGTAAAACACCATGCGAATGCGATGCTCTGGCTCCCGTACTCATGCGATCACGAACGTCCTCAAACGTTCGCGATGAGCAAAGCGCGTGGCCCAGCTTTGGTACACTTAACCTTACGCGATCGCGACCTTGTCTCTGCATTCGCGAAGCACCACCTCCCATCACTACGCGTTCGCATGCCCATGTCCGCGAATGCAAAGAACAATTCCATCCTCTGCGCAGCTAAGCCTACGCGATCACAGATCACCCCACGCGATTGCATATAAGGAAACCAAAACTCAGACACCAGAAAAATTCAGCAACCTCCTAAGTTCAAAAATTGATTCGTTGGGAGTTCGAAATTCACCTGAGGTCCCCGGGACCTCGACCAAACATACCAACCAATTCTAAAACACCATACTAACCTAGTAGAGCCCTCAAACCACATCAAACAATACTAAAACCACAAATCATCCTCCAATTCAAATTTAAAGAACTTGAAACTTCCACTTTCGACAACCGATGTAGAAACCAACCAAACCGCATCCGATTGATCCCAAATTTTGCACACAAGTTATATTCAACATTACGCACCTATTTCAACTTTCGGAATCAGAATCCGACCCCGATATAGAATTTTTCACTACCGGTTCAAATCTCCAAAAAATTAACTTTCGCCATCTCAAGCCTAAATAAGTTACGGACCTCCAAAACACTATCCCGACACACCCCTAAGTCCAAAATCATATAACGAAACTGACAGAACTCCATTCCGGAGTCGTCTTCACACAGTTCCGACTACGATCAAAGTCTTAAGACTTAAGCTCCCGTTTTAGGGAGTAAATGTCCCAAAACACTCCGAAACCAAAAACAAAACCTTCCGGAAAGTCACATAAATAGAAAAAGGTACGTGGGAAACAGTAAATAGGGTGTCGGGGATATTACACTCAAAACGACCGGTCGAGTCATTACAGTTACTTGGGATATTGAGCGAGAGATGCAGAGAAAATATCCACACATATTTGAGACTCTAGGTATGATTCTAAACCCGTTCGGGGATGAACGTTTACTTAAGAGGGAGAGAATGTAACGACCTAGTCGGTCGTTTTGAGTATTACATCCTCGTTCCCCTATTTACTGCTCAATTTATGCTTTATAATTATTATGAGACTTGCCAAGGTAATTGGTTCGGGTTCCGGTGAGGTTTTGAAATGAATTGAGACACGTAGTCTCCAAAATAAAAACTTAAGTTGAAAAGGTTGACCGGGTATTGACTTATGTGTAAACGACCCCGGAATAGAATTTTTGATGGTTTCAATAACTCTGTATGATGATTTTGGACTTAGAAGCATGCCCAAAAAATTATTTAGAAGTCTGTAGTTAAATTAGGCTTAAAATGGCTAAAATAGAAATTTAAGTTTGGAAGTTTGACCGGGGAGTTGACTTTTTGATATCGAGGCTGGAATCTGATTCTGAAAATTGGAATACCTATGTTATGTCATTTATGACTTATGTGCAAAATTAGAGGTCAATCGGACTTGATTTGATAGGTTTCAGCATTTAATGTAGAAGCTGAAAATTCTTAGTTTCACTAGGCTTGAATTGGGGTATGATTCGTGGTTTTAGCATTGTTTGATGTGATTTGAGGTTTCGACTAAGTTTGTATGATGTTATAGGACTTGTTGGTGTATTTGGTTGAAGTCCCGGGGGCCTCGGGTGAGTTTCGGAGGGTTAACGTATAAATTTTTGGACTTCAAACTTGGCTGGAATTTTCTGATGCATGTGTCTGGTTTCCTTTTTCGCGTTCGCGAGAGGGGTCTCGCGTTCGCGAGAGGGGTCTCGTGTTCGCGAGAGGGGAACTGGAGGCAGGCAAGATTTACTCTTCACATTCATGAAGAGTTGGACAGGTTGTGCATCGCGAATGCGAGAGGGCGGTCGCGTTCGCGAAGAAGAGAAGGAGATGGGGTTGGATGAAACACGTTGGCCTATGCGTTCGCGAGTAGGATCTCGCGTTCGTGTAGAAAAAATTAGGGTAGTAGATTTTTGAGCTTCACGAACGCGAGGCAAGAGACGCATTCGCGGAGGAGGAAACCTGGGCGGGATAAAATTGTGCTTCGCGAACGCGAGGCAGTGGCCGCGTTCGCGAAGAAGGAATTGCTGGGTAGAGAGTTTAAGTTCTGAAAATGGGCCCATTTTCCATTTTGACGAATTGAAGCTCGGGAAGAGGCGATTTCGGGATATTTTCAAGGAAAACAACGGGGTAAGTGTTCTTAACTCAGTATTGATCAAATTACTCGAATTCATGGTTATTTTTAACATTTAATTGGTGAATTAAGTTGGAAAATCTGGAAAACCCTCTTGGTTTAATTTGAAGATTTGAGGGTTGAGTTGATGTTGGAATTTGGTAAAATTGGTATGGATAGACTCGTGGTTGAATGCGCTTTAGGATTTTGTAACTTTTTTCGGGGTCCGAGACGTGGGCCCTACGAGCGATTTTTGGGTGATTTGTATTTTTATATGGAATTAATTCCTGTAATTTTTATTGACTAAATCGAATTATTTGTGGCTAGATTCGAGGAGTTTGGAGGCCGATTCGCTAGGCAAAGGCAAAGCAAAATAAAGAATTATACGGTTTGAGGTAAGTAATAGTTCTAAGTTTGGTCTTGAGGGTATGAAACTACGGATTATGCGTTATGTGATTGGTTTTAAGGTGACGCACATGCTAGGTGGCGGGCGTGTGGGCATGCACCATAAGAATTGTGACTTGATCAATTCTATGGAATTGTGTAGTTGAATAATCTACTGATATCCGTACATTTTTCCACGTATTTGAGAAATTGATTTATAAATCATGTTTAAACTATGTGTTGACATTGTTGGAACCCATAGAGATCGTGTACATGTTGAATTATCTGCTAAATTATTGTTTCATACTCAGTCACGATTTTTACTTGCATATTACATCTCAGTCTCTCTTATTCATTACTGATGCATCATATCATTGTTGTTGAGCTGCTGATTATGATTTCTGAGAGCCCGAGAGACTGGAGAGGTTGATTACTAAGTGGGGCTGAGGGCCTAATTGTGAGGACATTTATGGGATCGGGTTGCACGTTGCAGCATGTTTTATTGATTTATGCCATGATTGTCTTGTTATAGCGCTTGGGCTGAAAGAGCCCCTCCGGAGTATGTACACACCCCCAGTGTGCGCAGGTACCTACTGAGTGTGAGTGCCGAGTGCTAAGTGATTGAGAGGAATGAGTGACGGTGAGGAAAGAGTGATTATGAGGTTGGAGTGAATGGGAGGACTGAGTGACTGTTGCTCTGAGAGGATGCATTGATTTCATTATTGTTGTATTTCAGCTGTCATATATTACTGTTTTGGAAATTTCTGAAAGACATTATTTCTGTTTCAGTCAAATTTGATATGAAATAACTGTGGAGTTTTAAATGTTGAACTTGAAAGTATGCCTACCTTTTCATGTTAGAAATTATTGTATTTGGATTTAGCTATGAAGCTCGTTACTACTTTCAGTTCTTTATTTATTATTATTACTTACAGAGTTGGTTGTATTCATACTATACCCTGCACTTTATGTGCAGATCCAGGTGATCCCGGACACAATTGGTGTTGACTCTTTGCACAGTTGATTTTTTCGTAGATTCCGAGGTAGCTGCCGTATTTCGCAGACCTTGTCTCTCCTTCCATATCTCCTTGTTTACTGTATTTGGTCTCAGACTATTATAGACCGTATTTTTCAAGACTTGTGATGTATAGATGCTCATGTACTTAGTGACACTGGGTTTTGGGAGTATTTGTATCGGTATTTGCGAGAATTTTGTATTGTATTTAAATATTATATTTTCAAACTTAAAGGAAATCGTGGGTTATTGATGTTGTCGGCTTACCTAGTATTGAGATAGGCACCATCACGATAGGTTAGGAGTTTTAGGTCGTGACAGTAATGAGGCAAGCTGGAAGAAAACAAGTCATACCTCGAGTTTCCAACATGGTCCAGTACAAGGCAGATTTCAAGGGAGATGTCGTCCCATTCAAGTTCTAAGTGCAACACGTGTGGAACCAAAAGATCATTATGGAAGGAGAAACTATTGAGCCATATAGGTATCACGCCGGTCATATGTAATCTATCATGGCTGGAAGACGACATAACTAGAGACGTCAAACCAGGAGTCAATCTGAAGGATAGGATCATAGATAAAGTGGATGAGGCACAGGTGAAGTACAAGAGGCTATGCAAAAGGTTGTTCAAGTATGAAGCTAAGCATCTGGAGCAGCACAAAGTAAACATGGAGGTGATAAGGGAATGAAAAGAGATTGCCACTAAGTCAATAGAGAGATTAAAATACCTGGAGCAAGGGTTGATGGAGCTATAAGGGAAGATGAGAAAGAGACTTTGGAATTGTCAAGGCATGAACGACAATGAAGGAGGAAAACTGGCAAAGGCTTACTTATTGCTGGACATGCGCGATCTGGGAAACATGATTGATGGGCTCAAGAGAGTCAAGCATGGAGAAGGTCCTTCAGGGACCAAATAGATCAGGGGATGATGTTCTTTACTGCTTTTTTAGTTTAGATTAGATTTCGATGTAATAACGCTCAATGCAATTAGTGATTTTACTATTATTAGTGTCGATCTAGTAAAAGATTATTTTGGCCTATTTTCACACTAATGAGATAAAGCAAACGTTGGCATCAATTTTCTCCAAGTCTATGTGTTGCTTAGGCCTACCTCAGGCATAATGAGGTCCCCCAAAATTAGGACGCGAATTATTGCATGACCTTTGTGAAATATGTTTAAATATTGCAAACAATCTTTTATTTCACCTTACTGACTTGGTTACTGTCACGCCCTGACCTCTGGGAGTGCGACCAGTGCTCAACCGAGATACCCTGGCCGAGAAAGCCTGTACAATACCTTCTACCCAACTCGCCCATGAATAAAGAGAAGACACATTTATATCATTAATTAAACATTAAGAGGTCATGTAAATAATACCAGTTCACTTCCATTACGTCATTAACAAGTCCCCAAAATAGTACATTATACATATGTAGTTAAATTGGGACAGATGATACAATTTCAACAAGTTTAATTCAACCTTCCCAAAACATGATACAACCCGCACTATGTCTACAGAGCCTCTAACATAAACAAAAGAGTGCTACGACAGTGCCGACAACAAGGCCCCGGCTATACCTCAAAAGACTATGTACATGGAACAAGAGATACATGACCCCAAAATGAAGGGGGCTCACCAAGTCAGCTGAGGAGAGGGTGTGCTGCTATCACTGATCAATACCACCTGCTATGAAACCACCTGTATCCATTAAAGATGCAACGCCCTCAGAAAAAGGGTACTAGTATGAAAACCAAACACCTATGCAAGGACTTGGAAATGCAACATGAATATGATGAATAATGGTAACAATAAAAGGATTAGTTAGCTGTTAAAGCCATAGAAAATTTATTAAGAACTTTCAATAACATTTATAAATTCATAAATCGGGGATCCTCTACAACTACCTTTACACAAAGCGGCCATGCCGCCTCACCCCAACATATGCGGGTGGAGGTGCAATCACAATACCAGAAACTCTACATAGAGCGGCACTGCCGCCTCACCCCAATGTATATGGGTGGAGGTGTATTCACAATGCCACAAACTCTACACAAAGCGGCCTTGTCGCCTCACCCCGATATATGCGGGTGGAGGTGTATCCACAGTACCACAACTCTACACAAAGTGGCCCCGCCGCCTCATCCCAATGTATGCGGGTGGAGGTGCATTCACAATGACACATTTCGGATTCCCAAAACAATAATAGTTTGTACAAAAGAGTTCCCTTTTAAATCAACCATTTGGCACCTTTGACCTTAGAAAGTATAAGTTCATAAGGTTTCATCATTTGAGAAATAAGCGTTTAATCACATTAATTTCATACAAGATTTTCTTCCCAAAAGGGGAATGTCATAGTTAAGTTAAAAATGGAGAATCATCAACACACGAGGGTCACGTTATGCTAGTCAGGAATCAATTTTACTAGTTTGGATACCCCACATCAATAGCGTTTCAAGTTCGACTACACATGATAGAACTTTACAAGGATTCGGGAATTCCGATACTAGAAAAAGAGTTTAGCCTTCATACCTCGCTTTGCGCTTTCCTTAATTCACTACACAATTTCGAAAATCCTAGCAACTTCGATCTATTTAGAGACATAGCAAAATTGAACACAAATTAGGAAGATATTCATGGTTTCAACTCATTTGAGCATTTTATCAAACACTAGGTGTGCAAATGTGATTACACGGTTCTTCCACAAGATTTTCTTCACTCCACAACTAATTCTATACCAAGGGATTACCCATACCTACCCATCATAATCATAGCTACATGTATGCATAAATAATAACTCTCATACCCAAGAATCATATTCTCAATTACCCATCTTCTACCTAAACTCGAAATTGAAGACTAGGGTTAGAACCCTACCTCTTGGATGAAGACCTTGTGAGTTTTCCTTGTGAATTCTCCAAGTCTAGAGCAAGGATTGATGAATAATTAGCCTAGGTTTTCCTCCTCCTCTCTCTCTAGAACACTTTCCCTTCTCTCTAAAATATCAGAATCCTACCTTCCAAACGAGCCCCAAAGGCTTTTAATCAAAATAGGGTCGGGTAAAAACAAATTAGAAAAATGAATCCTCGACACAGATCTAAGGTCGCATATGCGACCGCATAATGCTTCTGCAGTCCACAAATTGGACCGCATAATGGTCCTCAAGAACAGGGCACCCATGCCTTACTCTGCGATCGGTCTGCGGTCCACAAACCTATTCTGATGTCGCATAATGCGTCGTAGAATTGCCCTCCGGAATATTTTTGGGTTGGATCTATGATGGTTTATGCGCCTCGCAAAATGATTATGCATCCACATAATGGATCGCATAATGGTCCAAACATTTGCCCAGATTTCTGCCCCAGTCTGCGGCAGTTCTGCGGTCCGCATATCAGTTCTGTGACCGCAGAATGGGCCGTAGAAACACCCTGCACATCCAAAACTTTTCTTCAACTCCCCAAACGCACTGCTCAACCCAAAAAGTCTGAACTACAATCATCAACGTTTAAGTCTACTTTGGCACCACGAAACCCCGGGTTTTAGGTAAAATTTTGCGGGGCCTTACAGTTACCTTTTATTTTTATTTATTTATTTAGTCCCACTCCCAAAGGTTGGTTAGTGCATATTGGCATCACTATCATACCACACTAGATCCAGAGGTCTTCCACCTCCTCCTCCACCTAGCGACCCGAAAAGCAAAGGCAAGGGCAAAGGGAAGATGGATGATTTAAGTGGTATCCGGAAAGATAATGATACTGTGGCGCAAAATATCGAAACTCCATATGGTATAGGCACCCTAGGGCATAACGATTGGTCTTACATTTGTAGCAGAAAATCTTGGAGCTACAGGGTGATCTTGAGCAGGTCTTAAATCTGGCAAACCTTTTCTTCACTCTCAATGTTCCCGACATCAACCAGCAAAATCTAACTACCCAAAACCAAACACCGCCATAAAACACACAAAACCAGAATCCACCACCCATAGCTCCAAATCCTCCCGCACTACACCAGTATTATAATCCCGCACCTCCCTAAAACCTTAAGTCACCACCAGTGCAAACCCCTCAACTACATCACCATCATCCAACTCAATACCCACAAACCACTACTCATCACACTCCCCAAAATGTACCGCAGCCTACTCCTGAACCCCAAAACTCAACGAACGACCACCCATATACCCAAGTTCCAGGAACTCATCAAAGCAATATGATATATGTGGTAACCTTACCCCATACCCCGCAGCAAACCCTATACATACCTGAGCCAACTAAAAATGACATGCTTATTCGAAACATGGCAGTGGAACTTAAGAAACTTACAGAGAGAGTCCAGAGTGTTGAAGGTAGGAAAGGCGTTGAAGGCCTAAACTATGAAGGTTTGTGTATTCAGCCAGATGTGGAACTACCAGAGGGTTACAAACCTCCCAAGTTTAAAATGTTCGATGGCACTGGTGATCCGAATGTGCATCTGAGAACCTACTATGACAAGCTTGTAGGAGTAGGTAAGAATGAACAAATCCTTATGAATTTGTTCATGTGAAGTCTTACATGAGACGCCTTGTCTTGGTATATTAGTCAAACCCTGAAGAAGTGGGAAAATTGAGAAAGTATGGCACCAGATTTCATGGATAGATTCGGGTTCACAAAAAAATGCGCCAGACGTTTTCTATATCCAAAACCTCAAGAAGAAACCAAAATAGAAACCTTCTGTAAGTATGATACTCGTTGGAGGTCAGAATCCGCAAAGGTAAGGCTAGCACTTGAAGAAGAACAAATAAACAAGTTCTTTGTTAGAGCTCAAGATCCGCAGTATTATGAAATGTTGATGGTCATCGAGAATCACAAGTTCTCAAACATCATCAAGTTGAGAGAGAGGATAGAAGAAGGAATCAAGAGTGGGATGGTGACTAATTTTGAGGCACTGCAAGCCACAAATAAAGCTTGTAATCAGGAGGTATCTCGAAAAAAGAAGAAGTGGGTATTGTAATGGTAGCCCACGGCCCTAAGTCTCCCCATAGCCCAAATGTATGAGAGACTGAAGGTCGTTGGTTACGTCACCCATATTTCTACTGTTGCTGTTGAAAATCCTTCCCAGTGGATCAATCCCTACAAAATATGTGCTTATTATTCAGGCATGAAGGGTCATATTATTGAAGAGTGTCGCATGTTGAAAGACAAGATTCAGACGCTGATCGACACTAAGATTATACAAGCAAAGAAAACTGCATCGAATGTCTGCAATAACNAACAAATAAACAAGTTCTTTGTTAGAGCTCAAGATCCGCAGTATTATGAAATGTTGATGGTCATCGAGAATCACAAGTTCTCAAACATCATCAAGTTGAGAGAGAGGATAGAAGAAGGAATCAAGAGTGGGATGGTGACTAATTTTGAGGCACTGCAAGCCACAAATAAAGCCTTGCAATCAGGAGGTATCTCGAAAAAAGAAGAAGTGGGTATTGTAATGGTAGCCCACGGCCCTAAGTCTCCCCATAGCCCAAGTGTATGAGAGACTGAAGGTCGCTGGTTACATCACCCATATTTCTGCTGTTGCTGTTGAAAATCCTTCCCAGTGGATCAATCCCTACAAAATATGTGCCTATTATTCAGGCATGAAGGGTCATATTATTGAAGAGTGTTGCATGTTGAAAGACAAGATTCAGACGCTGATCGACACTAAGATTATACAAGCAAAGAAAACTGCACCGAATGTCTGCAATAACCTCCCCCATATCACATGGGTGAATGGGTGAACATGATAGAAACTGATGAGGAATGGGATCAGGAAGGGTCCATTGGACTCATTCGAGAGGGAGATGCTCCTAAAACATCTCTGGTCACCCTCACACCAGTTGTACAAATCCAGGCACCATTTGAGGTCGAGGTAGCTACACCGTTCACTATAATGGTAGCTCCCACACCATCTTACGAGATTGATGTCGTCCCATGAGATTATGTTACGGAAACAAAAAGAAAGGGAAAAGCCAAAATGGAAGAAACAGGTGCCACGCAAGGTATGATTAAAACTGGCAGAGTTTACACACTTGAGAATCTAGGAGGAACGAGCAAAGAAGCTGCACCTAAGTCACGTGTTGTTGAGATTGGCACTAACGATCTTTGGAGAAAGAAACAAACAGTGGAATACTCTGTTGTTGACCACATGAACAAGACCCCCACTCAAATATTCATCTTATCATTGTTGCAAAACTCAGTCGCACACAAGAATGCCATGATGAAAGTTTTAAGTGAAGCTTATGTACCCGCCGACATCACTAGTGGAGACATGGCTAACATGGTCGGACAAGTATTGGAGAGTCACAAAATTATTTTCCACGAAGATGATTTACCGCCAAAAAGGTTGAGTCACAACAAGGCGTTGCACATCACAGTGCAATTTGAGGACAAGTTCATTGCCAAGGTCCTGATAGATGGAGGTTAAAGCCTGAACATATGTCCACTGACCACTCTGAAAAGATTAGTTAAAGTCCTGTACGAGATACGGATGGGAAGCATGAATGTGAAGGCGTTAGACGGATCTCAGAGAGCCACTATCGAGGAAATCAACTTTGATCTACAGATGGGTCCGACTTGGTTTGAATCTACTACTTAAAACCTATTGTTGGGAAGACCATGGATACATGAAGTTGGGACAGTGGCTTCCACTCTGCACCAGGTTATGAAGTTCAAGTAGAATCATTAGGAAGTGATCATTCAAGGAGACGGAAGCAACCCTATCTACACTAGCCAGACTGTTCCAGTCATCGAAAATAGGAGGAAGTTGGGCGGAAAAATATATCACCGCATTAAGTGGGTGAACACAATTGAAAAGGATCGATAGTGGAGCAAGAAGATAGAAAGCATATTGTTGTGGACGAGATATGAACCAGGCAAGGGTCGTGGCATAAAGCTTCAGGGGATCACTAAACCCATACAACCACAGTATAATGGCACGACCTCTGGACTCGGGTATGAATATATCGTACAAGAACATCAGGATTGGATATCGCCATGGCGCACCTATTATTATCCGATGGAACAACCCATATCACTTCTGCACCATATATTCCATCAGGGTGACATAATATGGGGATCCGAGGAAGATGAGATTTTGGCCGGTCTGAGAAAGCTATTTCTCGATGAAGAATACATGGACTGCAGTGCACTTGTCGAGGAGGAGGACCTTACCATTCAGACAATGGAAGAAGGAATTATTCTCAAAAACTGGATCGTTGCACCATCTCGGGCTCGCCTAGTTCCTGGGTAGCATGGAAAATTGCATGACCTGTTTTCAAATTGTTTTGAGCATTTAAGACATTTTTGAAATAATTACTCGAACCATCGAGTCGTACATATTGGCATTTTTAAAGTTTTATTAATGCATTAGTGTTTTTCATGTTTATTATTATCTTTCCATATTCTTTTCAGCATAATTATTACATATCCTGATGAACCTACGACTATGACATGTAATGAGACAACGCAACATAAGGACAGTGATTCGGAAGATCTGGAAGGTGATATAACACCTGTAGAAATTGTCAAAGAAGTAGAGAATTTTGAAAACAAACCAAAGTCTAATTTGAAGGAAACTGAGGCCGTTAACCTAGGGGATTCTGAAACAATCAAGGAAACTCGTATAAGCATTCATTTATCACCGTCAGAGAATTAAGAGTATATCAGGTTCCTAAGGGAATACGAGGATATTTTTGCATAGTCCTACGACGATATGATTGGGTTAAGCACATCCATAGTAGCTCAGAATCTACCTACCAATCCCATGTGTCCACTGGTAAAGCAGAAACTCAGAAAGTTCAATCCAGATAAGAGTCTGAAGATAAAAGAGGAGGTCACCAAGCAAATCAAAGCCAAAGTTCTTCGAGTGGTCGAATACTCGACCAGGTTAGCCAACATCGTGCCAGTTCTGATGAAATATGGGAAAGTTAGAGTCCGTGTCTATTACCGAGATCTAAATAGAGCAAGTCCTAAGGATGATTTCCCGCTACCTAACATGCACATACTGATTGACAACTGCACCAAGCATAAGCTCCAATCCCTTGTAGATTGCTTCGCAGGATATCATCAGATTTGGATGGATGAAGAGAATGTCGAAAAGACCGCCTTTATCACGCCATGGGGAATATATTGTTACAAATGATGCAGTTTAGTTTGAAGAATTCTCGGGCCACCTATATGAGGGCCATGATGAATATCTTCCATGACATGATACACAAGGAAATAGAGGTGTACGTGGATGATGTTAAAATCAAATATAAAAGGAGTTCGGATCACACAACATACCTAAAGAAATTTTTCGATAAGCTTCGAAAATACAACTTGAAGTTGAACCCTACAAAATCTGCCTTCGGAGTCCCTACTGGAAATTTGCTAGGTTTCATCGTCAGTCGCCGAGGTATTGAGTTAGACCCGTCAAAAATCAAAGCTATCCAAGACTTGTCACCGCCAAATAATAAGAAGGATGTGATGAGTTTTCTAGGACGTCTCAATTATATTAGTCGTTTATAGCACAATCAACGGTGATATGTGAGTTGATCTTCAAGATGTTGAGGAAAGATGCTGCAACAAGCTGGACTAAAGAATTCCAGAAAGCCTTCAATAAAATCAAGGAGTATTTATCTAAACCGCCCGTGTTGGTCCCGCCAGAACCAGGAAGACCTTTGTTGCTTTATCTGTCCATGTTGGATGGAGCTTTTGGCTGCGTTCTAGGACAACATGACGAAACTGGGAGAAAGGAACGAGCGATATATTACCTGAACAAGAAGTTCACACCTTACGAGGTCCGGTATTCTCTATTGGAATGCACCTGTTACGCTTTAACATGGGTAGCCCAAAAGATTAGACATTATTTCTGCGCATACACTACATATTTCATATCAAGGATGGATCCACTAAAATATATCTTTCAGAAACTTATGCCTACGGGTAAGATAGTAAAGTGGAAGATATTGCAAAGTGAATTCGACATCATCTACATGACTCAGAAAGCAGCCAAGGGGCAAGCATTGGCTGATCACTTGGTGGAGAATCCCGTAGACGAAGAATACGAACCATTGAAGATGTATTTTCCTGACGAGACAGTGCTATTTGTAGGAGAAGCTATTACCGAAGCATACGACGATTGGAGTATGTTTTTCAACATAGCAGAAAACTTCAAGGGAGTAGGCATCATAGCTGTTTTAGTATCAGAAATCGGTTAACATTACCCGGTCCGCAAAACTCAGGCTCTTGTGCACCAATAATATGATAGAATAGGAGATTCTGATCTATTGGTACACTAGGTACTAGGAGAATGGGCCACTGAGAACACAAAAATATTTCCATATTTGCATTGTGTACAGGAATTGATCAAAAGGTTCACAAGGACAGAATTCAAACATGTTCCGAGGGTCCAGAATGAGTTTGCAGATGCATTAGCCACCCTATATTCCATGATACAGCATCCAAAAAAGAATTTCATCGACCCTATCCTAATAGGAATTCATAAGCAGCCAGCTTATTGTGCTCATGTTGAAGAAGAGTTCAACAAAAATCCATGGTTCCGCGATATCAAAAAATACTTGGGAAAGGGAGAATATCCAGAAAATGCTACATACACTTAGAAATGCACGCTTCGAAGATTGGCCAACCATTTCTTTCAAAGCGGAGGAATTCCGTATAGAAGGACTCCTAATTTGGGATTAATGCGATGTGTCGATGCCAAAGAGGCATATAGATTGTTTGAAGAAATACATGCCGGAACTTGCGTGCCTCACATGAAAGGTTTTGTTTTGGCCAAGAAGATATTAACAGTAGGGGTATTTCTGGATGACTATGAAAATAGACTCTATCAAATATGTTCAAAAGTGTCACCAATGCCAGATACATGCTGATATGATACGAGTGCCATCCAACGAACTCAATGTAACGAGTTCACCATGGCCTTTCTCTACTTGGGGCATGGATGTCATCGGACCAATTGAACCTGCTACTTCAAATGGACAAAGGTTCATTTTAGTGGATATAGATTACTTCACAAAATAGGTTGAA